>NDGM011124885.1:0-13809 GCA_002564305.1 Octomys mimax
GCAGACCTGAGGATCAAAGAAATAGATTAGAAGATGCAGCCAAAACTAGCATACACTCAGCCACCTTATCTTTGACAAAGGGGCCAAATGTATTCCCTGGAAGGTAGATAGCCTCTTTAACAAATGGTGCTGGAAAAACTGGCTTTCCATGATCCAAAGTCTAAAAATAGACCCATGCCTAGCACCACCATGTACAAAAGTACAGTTAAAATGGATCAAAGATTTAATTCTTATAAAGAGATTTGGAGGGCTTCAGAGATAGTTCATCAGTCTAAGTGCCTGCCTAGGCAAGAACAAAGACCTGGGTTTGGTTCCAGGTACCTCATGCCCTGCTGGCCCCTCCCTGGGCATGCACAGCCAGCCATCAAGTCTGAGCATGATGGAGTATGCCTGTAATCCCAGAGCTGGGGAACCTGAAACAGGAGGATCATTACAATCCTGCAAAGTGAGTCTCTGTACCAAATACATATTTTCAAAAAATAAAAGTGAATTGGATTTTAATCCATCCATAATTAGTCATATTGAACAATGTTGGTCATTTGTACGTGTGCTATCAAGAAATATCTATTTGAGTCTCTTAGTCATTGCTAAAATTAGGAAGTCACCTCACTAAGGAAGTCAAAGCTCTCTAAAATGAAAAATACAATATTCTGAAAAAACAGATTGAATAAAATATCAGAACATGGAAAGATATCTCCTCTTCCTGGATAGACAGAACTAATATGGGTAAAATGACCATATGTCTAAAACTGTTATAAACAATTAATGCAATCCCAATCAAAATAATGTTCCTTACAAAACTGGAGAATGATATTGTCATAAAATTCACGTTGAGCCACAAGAGACCTAGAGTAGCAAAAGCAATTCTTGACATCCAGGACATGTGGCAGCACAATCCCAGACTGAAGTCATACTACAAAGCTACAGTGACAAAAATGGTATGATATTGGAGGAAGAAAGCAAATTCATAAATCAATGGAAGTCATGTATTTGAAAAGGGCCAAATTCCTTCACTGGAAGAAAAATAGCCTCTATGCCAAATAATGCTGAGAAAACTGGCTTTCCATACGCTAAATGTTGAATCTGTGTTCACACCTCTCACCATACACTAAAATAAAATAAAAATGGATCAAAGATCTAAACATTAAGACAGAAACACTTACTGTGCTAGATAAAATAGATAAATCTCTTGAAGACATAGATGTAGGCAAAGATTTTATAAGCAAAACCTTGGTTGCACAAGAAATAATATCAAAAATCAACACACAGGATTACATCAAATTTAAAGGCTTCTTTGAAGCAAAGAAAAATCACTAACAGATTGAAGAGGCAACAACTTTCCTGCCACTGTCACCACTAACCAGATATCACAACTGTGCATCTCCTATCCGCTGCTTTCTCTTACCGAATCTCTAGAGTGAGTCTTCTCTCCTCTCACTCTCCCACAAAGTTTGCTTGCATCTCCCAGCTTCAATTTGTAGTAGAAAGCTAAATATACCATTTTTGTTAACTCTTCTGAAAATTGGACAAAAATGCTGGACATGTTTTCCCATTGATTTCAGCAGTCGTTTCCTTAAATTACTATTGCTTACGCTATCCTATAGAAGAGAGACTTGTTTCTTTTTCTTTTGGAGATAGTTTCCATTTATGATTCTCTCTGTTTTAATAGTCTTTCCACCAATCTTTTTCATTTCAACCCTTATTTTGTTTAAGTAATAGACACAAATCCATATATGGGATCATTTGTGTGTATCAAATGAAAACCATCTTGCATTTCCTCCCTTGTGAGGTCTTAGAGGAAAATGGAGTGAAGTGCTTTGGACACTCAAAAAAGAAAACACCCCTTTGTTTTTACCAAAAGGATGGAGGATTACCCTAGCATCAAGCTAAGAGAAAAGTACATTTACCCATCTTCCAGCCCCAACTCCAGCAACGTCTCAAGGAGAAAAGGAGTAAAAGGCAGTTCGTATGACCTTCTTTATACCATCAATATTTCTTCTCCAAGTTTGGGCTGTATTTGAGGAGGGTGAAGGACTTAGATGGGGAGAGAATGGATGCTGATGTTCTACAGTAAATAAGAAATTTAGGTTTAACATTAAACTAAACTGAACTGAAAATTATATCTTCTCTAAACAAAAGTAAAGCTTTCGGTCTGCTCAAGATATTCCAGAGGTACTTGAAATAATTTATCCTTCACTGAATGTGATATTTAAAATCATTATTTCTCAGTTAAGGCTGAGCCCATGGTCTGAGTTAAGACTGTTTTGTGTTATATTAACTTGCTATGTCCACTGAAATGCTTTCAGTAATAAGTGAAAGAAAACCCTGACCTACCGTGGCTTAAGAAATGGCATTATTCTATGTAGCAAAAGGTCTGCAGCAAGATAGCAGCAATATTAGATCAGAAGCTCAATGATATTGTGCAAGATCGAGATCTTCCTTTCTCTTCGCTCTGTGCTCTCAGTGTGGGATTCATATTTTCAAGCATGGCCATAAGACAGTATCACTTTTACTATTTTTGTATGTAATTAGATGTTTCTATACAAGATTACAAATGTATTTCTATTGCTATTTTGACTTCAGACTATATGTTCTCTTGCCAGCATTATTGCAGATCACAAGAGCTTATTTGCCTTCAGATTGACATCCTCCACTGTGTTTCACGAAACCATAATTTTGTTTTACCAAAAATGTATACAATTTATCCTTACTCCACATTTTTATTTCTCTTAATATACACTCAGATAAAGCTCAAGATCCTTGCCATTACAACCCCTCTTTGTTAACCTTAGAAATTCCAGTTTTTAACTTAGTTCTTATTACATATTTGTTGGTACAAAACTATGCTGATTGAATTGCTTTGTTTAATTTTTTTCACTTTAAACCTATGAATGCTACCATCTACGTCATTTATGCAATTTCTTCTGGATGCTTTCTTTGATTTTATATAAGATTGTGTTCTTCATGTGTTTTCATCATTTCAGTTACAATATTTTAGTGTAATCATATGCCAATGATTGCCTGTGTATTATATCTGTGAGGATACTAAAGTGGATGACCTTATTAACCACACTCAACAGTCAACACACAGCTTAATACTTTCTCAATAAATGAATGTGTAGATGACAAAAATTTGGAATAATTGACTTGCACTTGCAGTATAACAGTTTTGTAAAGATAGTTTATTTCACCAAAATAATTTGCACTTAAAGTATAATTTGCAGACAAGAGCTACAAAAATCATAAAATTACAAATAAATAAACTTAGTCATATATTTTCTTTTGCTACCTTCTGGCCTTCCAAAACAAGGAACAGCCTGTGACATTGCACTCTGCTGGGGTCACTGGTTGCTTGTTTCTAGTTGCTGATTTTGAGCCAGCTCTATACCCTGTCCTCTAAGTCTTGGAGGACTCCAGAGCTTGCACTCTATGAAGTCTCATTTCCACTAAGTATCCTATCCCATCAATCACATGATTATTATATTTGGTGTGTCTAAGTGACTTACCAAAATTTACACTGCATTCAGAACTCTATGTGAGTTCTAAGTTTCTACATATTTTTGATATCTAGTGATATTAACCCTAGGACATGCAAAGTAATATTCTCAGTTATATACTGAACTCACAATTTGCCTTACTAATTGGCTCTTTCTTAGAAAAAAAAGGAAAAAAACATATCAGTATCCATTTAACTGAAAGAACCAAAAAATTTATACTTCATCGTTCCCTTCTTTACTATATAATACCAGAGGTTCCTTCAAACCTAGTTTAGTCTTTCCATTTCAATTTGTATTTACCTCAATTACTATCACCCCATTCAGAGTTGCAATGCCTGATTTTTGAACTAATATAAGAGTTCATCACTTTGTTTACAATTGTATGCCTGCTGAAATCCATTATCTACAACAGCAGATTTTCTTTTATAAGTAAATCATATAATTGCCTTGCCTAGAACATTTTCTATCTTCAGTGTTCTAGTGAACATTGACTAAAAGTCATAGCTTTTTTGCCTAACACTATTGTTTTGGTTATCTATCAATCTGAAGCCAATCCCCTAATGTCTCCACTTTCTTTTCAGAGATCAGGAGAAAATCAGTGCTCTCCTCAGACTCTCTGAAATTTCCCATCCAGCGAAGAAGTCATCCTTGACCCAAGGATCACTCTGGATTGCCATGACTTATCTCCCTTCAACTATTTTCACACTTCAA
This sequence comes from Octomys mimax, assembly GCA_002564305.1. Taxonomy (NCBI): domain Eukaryota; kingdom Metazoa; phylum Chordata; class Mammalia; order Rodentia; family Octodontidae; genus Octomys; species Octomys mimax. Next base: position 4,209 of record NDGM011124885.1, read on the forward strand.
ATATGTTTTCCTTCAATATTCATACTGGTTTGTAATTGTCTTTTAATGTTATTGCCTAGAAATTCTGACTTGTCCCCCTAGGATCGAAGTTCCCTGTCAATTAGAAAAAAAGCCCACTGTATTCACCAGAGACTAGGTGTGCCTACTCCCTATTAAAAAGGTAATGTGCTACCAGCCTCCCTCTATCCACCCCCACTTCATCTTTCTGACATCATGTAAAGGGTACTCTACATTCATGTCAACTTTTATTCTGAAAATGCCTCAGAGAACAAATGCGAATGACTAGTCTTTATGTGCCTGGTTTATTCTACTTTCCACAAAGTCTCCTGAAGTTTTTTCTCATTTTTCTGGAAATCACAAGATTTCACTCTTTTTGGTTTAATAACATTCAATTTTCTGAACGTAGTATAGCTTACCTGTTGCAGTTAAGATAATTCCAAATAAGCTGTTACGTCCTTTGTGAAGATCTGGAAGAGAACAGGGCAAAAGCGCGAAAGGTAAAAGAATTATGAGCAAAGTGCTAATTAGGCTGGTTTGATCAATGCAGGCTGCACACCTGTGTTGAAATATCACACTGAACTCCATTAAAGTACATAATTAATCTACGTTAATTCAAATAAAATAAATCAGTTGTAGCAAAATAATCATTGAAAATGGAATTACAATAGAATGACTTAAAACTCACTTTTTACTGGGGATGTGGCTCAGTAGTAGAGCTCTTGCACTACATTCACAAGGCCCTACATTCACAGCACCACACACACACACACAAAAAAATTACAAATTTTGTTCCCCAGCTCAATTAACATATTTGTAAACTTACAGTTTATGTTTCATTTATTGACCTTAAATCATTTATTTTGAAAACCAAATAAAGTATAGGTGAAAGACAGTACTCCGTAAATATTAAATATCAGATGCAATTTTTACTGGATATAAATGTTGAAACTAAAAAGAAAGCAAATTACTATAATTTATATAGGTATTTAATCTTTTGTTACAAATTCAGTTTAAAAGGTTGGTTATCTAGAAATTTCAGGTATAACACATAATAGGACACTGTTTGAGGACAACATGTTTATCATGTGGTCATTATTTGTCTCTGGGATGTTTTTATTATTTCAAAGAACAAACATCAAAGAGAAGAGATATGTACAATGACATATTTCTAAATATTTCCTTGTTTACAAATTATAAATCCTACCAAAGAGAATCTTCCATTGCAGATTGTCTAAAGGACAAAAGAACTGAATTGTCCAAGTGACTGCGTAAATTCTTAACAGTTACAGCTTTTCCCTTGAAGTTTCCTGAGCATTGGTATCATTTCAGCTTCTTAAAATGTTGCTGACTTATCTTTTTGCTCTCTGCAGCACTGACCTCATGCCAGGACTGTGACTGCCACCTAAATTAGCAAGCGCAATTTATTGCACAGAGTTTCTTAAAACTTTATAATTGCACATGCTGGGAAAATACTCACAAAATAGGTTATAGTTTGGTTGCTTCTGCAATGTAACCGGAGAATTGTTGACTGTATTTCTGAAAATAACTAGATCTGATATTAAGCTTTTTTATTGTGTGACTTTATCAGTGGAACAAAACAGCTATGGCTTAGAGACCTTGGGGGAATTATGCCTCACACTTTGGTATATTTTTCCTATGAATCAAGGGTTAGTATGAGAGTATAATAATTTGCCTCTGCATCTTATATTAGTAATAAATAAGCATATAGTATATGTCCTATCATAACTATGTATACATACACTAGATGCAGTTCTGATCCCTGAAGCTAGTAAAATATTACCAGACTACAAATTGAGTCAGCCTTTAAAATTCACAAAATAAGGCCAGTCAAATAGCTCAGCAGATTAAAATGTCTACAAGCAGGCTCAGGGGCCAGGGGTTCGATTCCCTGGTGTGCTGCACTGGCCCCGCCCCTGGGGCGCACTAAAACAGCAATAGAGCCTGGACATGGTGGTGTGCACCTGTAATCCCAGCTCTTGGGAGGCTGTAAACAGGCAGATCACTAAGAGTCAGATCTAGTAGTGAGACCCTGAACATCCTATAGACCCTTCCCTAAAATAAAAAATATAAAATAAAATAAAGCCCTGAGGCTATAGCTCACTGCAGACCCTGAACTCAGACTCTACTACATTTATGGAGCTAAGGAGATAGCTCAGTAAAATAAGCACTTGCGTGGCAAGTGCGGGGTCCTGAGTTCAATCCCTGGTACCACACACAAGAATAAATGAAATAAAATGGAAAATAAAACTCACTAAATGAATGTAAACTCATTAACTTAACACACCTTGACGAAAATTCAAGTTCTACCATTATATTCACAATTAACTGTAATCCTATTGATTTCTCTACTTAAGATCATACATAACAATTCATTCAACTAAAGTTTACACTGTGCGCTATAACAATTATACTTATTCTAACAAAAACTTTATATCCTTCTCTTTCTTGGTCAAGCAGCATGTTTTACTTTCAAAACAAAACAGCAATCATTTTCATGAATTCCATCAACCTCCAACCCATGACCATTCAGTGATAATTTTCTTACATCTTTAACATTCTTACATGAAAATTTATTTTCAGAGAATAGAACTTTCCAGTAGGATGACTTATTACACTTCTGCCATAAATTCTGTTTATTTTGTTGTGCTGCTTTTTAAGTTTCTTAATATATACTGTCAGTTTACCAGTTTCCAATTCAAAATGCTATTAAATTCTGAACTTTACTGCCTATTATGGTTTCTTAGTTAGTTAGTTAGTTAGTTTCATTCATTCATTCATTGATTCATTTATTTTTGGCAGTTCCAGGGATTGAACTCAGGACCTTGCACTTGCCAGGCAGGCACTTAAGCCACTGAGCTATATCCCCAACCCTTGGCTTCCTATTCATACAGAGAAATTATATATATGTGGGGGGACAGAGTAACTGAAAAGAGAGGCTATATGTGAATAGATTATATCACCGAGACATACTCTTTATGTGTATTTCTTTTTGATTCAAATATTGAAATCTCTGTTATCTTCTAGATCTGAAAACATATTATTTAATATGTTTGTAATGCTCTTATCAATGCTTTTGATGCTTCTTATTCATTTGTCCTATTTTCTAATTTTTACTGACAATTAATTTTACTTGTGCTTCTTTTCTTTTTTAATTATGAGTTGTTCATTCTCCCTGGATAATTATTGGAAACAAGTTATTTTAATTCTATTATGTTGCTTATTGCATTTGTCCTTCAGAATAAATTTCATTTGGTTCTTACAAAGAATTCAAGACTCTATCAAGCCTGCCAATTTTAAAGAAAATTCAGTGGGAGGTCTTCGAAGTGAAAGGTAGAAGCAGCAGGAGTTTCAGCTTGGGCTTCAGCTCTCTGTTAGAGCTGCTGTCTGATGAGAAACTTTAAGAAATGGGTTAATTATCTTTTTCCTCTTCCTCAGTTTAGTGCTAAGGTAGACTTTGTGTGCTTCTGGGTGAAAAGGGGTCTCATTACATTGTGCCATTTCTGCAGAAGGAAAGCTCAGTGTGTTCAGCATGATGAATGGTGGCTGCCATTGGCCTTTCCAGCTTGGGCTCAGCCTAGCTTGCATTTTCTTCTCTCCCTGCCCTAGAATCCAGGAAATAAAAGTCAAAGTGAACAAAGTCATCCAACGTCCTGTGGTGAACTAAACATATGTTGCTCAGTTATTTCTAGTGTATTTGTTTTTGTTCTTTTCATGTAGATTGTGTCCAAAAAATTCCTTAAAATAATGCCACATCTTAGTCCATTTTAGTTGCCTCTTTTATATTTATAATTTTTAATCAACAAGTCAATTAATTCCCTTTAAAGAGACTACAAAGATACATGAAATACCTTATTAGCAACACTAAATTTTAACAAAAATGTATTAAAAAACATAAGACACTTTGATGATTTATGTAAATGAAAAGGCAAGATTTATACTTTGGGATTCCAACTCAGATTGGTATGTTAAATGACCCTTATTTATGTTAGTATATATAATTATTTATCCATGTTTATTGTAAATTGAATTTCACTTTTTTATTTATTTATTTTTGAATTTCACTCTTAAAATGAGAGAAATAAAAATAAGTATAAAGGATGAGGCAAGCAACATTGTAACATTTGATATAAAATCATTAATTGATAAATTTCTGGAACATTCATTTTTCCATGCTGTAAAGCATATCGTTTAGTGTTTGCATACTGTTTTCAACATTGCACACAAATTTTAATTGTTAAAACTTTTTAATATATAGATATACATTCAATTATAAAACATTTTAAGAGTATATTTTACATTTTTATAGTATACATATATGTATATGTATACATTATATACATATGTGTGTATATATTCTGTCAATATTTTAATCTATGGAATGAGGGTGGACATTTGAAATATATAGATTTGTACACGCATATATCATTTCACACTTTAACTTCATTTGACATAAAGTTAGAACACAGCAATCAGAATCATTTAACACTATTTCCCCACCTCTCTGGGCTGTGCTTAGGCTTCTGTGAAACATCTGATAGCACTCTCTTCAGATGGCTTGAATTCAAATATAGTGATTGGTTACTGATTTCTGTTCTCCAAACCAGGATGATAAAGTTGAAAGAGATATCTGAAAACCAGGTGCATCCTCCATATAATGAAGGAAATGAAGGACTGCCACTGTGTCCTTGGCTTGCCCAGGATGTGCTTCTTCCCCGGCGTGATAGGCAACCTACCCACAGTGATCACTGTGGCTTAGATCCAGAACACTCACCAGAACCTCAAACACTCAGGTTTGAGGCGGGACTTCAGGAAAGTGTTTGGATCAGGCTTTCTGTACTAAAACCTTGAAAAAACGTGAGTCACCTACTATGACTTGTACTAAAAGCCACAGAGCCCCACCTCAGTGCCGTTTTTATTAATCCAGAATGATTACTGACACCAAGTACCACATGATTGTTGCTAATATTCAAAGAAAATAGGAAGCAGCAGTCACATATTCAGAAATTCTAGCTATGTGCCACATCAATCACTTTGTGGGCATTTTGGTAATGTATCCTGCATTATACATTTGGTAATGTATCATTGCATTAAAAAATTCAATGCTATTTCACAAATTCAGTAAAAAACTTCACAGCAAGGGTTGATGACACCAGTCAGTAGTTGCTGTACTTTGGGAGGCTGAGGCAGTAGTATGAAAGGTTCGTCAGCGTGGAAATTTAGCAATTTAGGAGGGCATACTATCTCAAAATAGCAAGAAAATATGTTGAAGTTCAAGGTGAAGGCTGTCGATTCAATCCTCACAATGAAAAAAAAAATTTAAATAGAGGTAATAAATCCTCACATTGATTGACATATGCCCACTGAAAAACTTCAGCTAACAGCAAATGCAATGATAAAAGTGAAATGTTTCTACCAAGAAAGAAGGGAAAAAGCAAGGATATTCATAATAATAACTGTTTTTCAACATTATACCAAGAATTCTTGACAGAAAATTAAGAAGATGCAACAAGTGACAGAGCAGAAAATAAACTACATCATTAATAGTAGACATGATTTTGTAGACCATCTGAAAGAAATAAAAGTAAAACAAATAAAAACCAGTGTGTGGACTGGGAAGATGGTGTGGTGGTTTAAGGGCCTGCCTGGCAAGCACAAGGCCTCAGGTTCCATCCTTGGTACTGGACACCTTGCCAGTTCCAGAACACCAAGAGCACTGTGCTGGCCACTGAGACTGGGCCTGGTGGCGCACAACTGTAATCCCACAGCTGGAGAAGCTGAGACAGGAGGATCAGTATGAGTCTGAACTGCATAGCAAGACCCTGTGTCAAATAAATTGATGAATTAATTAAAGAATTTTTTAAAAAATTAAAATCAGTTTAATAAGTTAATATCCAATAATTAATTGAAAATATACATAGAGATACAGATGTGTGCGTGTATTTATGGACATGTCAAATAATTCAAGATAAGGAAAGACAAATTCCAAAGACAATACTATTAAAATACAAAAGATTTAGAAATAAATTAAGGAAAGATAGGTAAAATACACTTTATATTGAAAAACCAAAGTACATGTCTCAGAAAATTTAAAGATATTAAAAGATGGCAAGCTATCAGTAAAAGAAGAAGGGCTAATATTAAGGTATTATTTTTCCCAGTTAATTCACAGATTAAATCTGATACCACTCATAAACTCAACAATTATAAAGACAAATTCACAAACAGATTTGAAACATATATAAACTTAAAGTCTAGCAGTTTGGCTCCGAATGCAGAGTGTGAAGAGCATTTTAACTTGTGCTAAAGGAACGATTCTAAACTTTACACTGTAACTTTTATTATTTGATCATCATCCTCAGATTTTTCACTATTCTTTCCTAAGCACTGTTGGCTTCTACCAGCAGTCACTCAAATTTATAGCATTATTTTTTCATCTAACCCTCTAAAATTCTAAAGAATCATCACCTACACCTACTAATGAATTCTCTTCCAATATAAGCCCATTTCCTTGCTCCAGCACTGAAAATTATAGCAATTCATCTGTTGCCCCTGCCTTACCAACCTGAAGGTGGCAGTTTATGAACTGCTATCCTCCACTCATGCAAGTCATTCACTATCGGCATTAAGGCTCCGCAGGAAGCAGTGTGAATCATTTGTAAAATTGTCTTTAAGGTCTTCTTCTTTGAACTTGTTTTGGTGTCAAACATTCCTGGTTGGATTTCCAGACAACAGACTCAGCAATGAAGATGTCTACATTGTCAAGTTATACGAGTACACTAGATAAACGTGTGAGAGAGTGAAAACCAGTTGAATTGCAATGCAGTTTCCATTGCGCTTTCTGACTCCCTGGTGACAGACCTGACCATCGTCCTACACACCAGCTACTCACCTCATGTAGGCTACGTGTTAAAGGAAATAAGAGATTGTGTTAGGCTTTAAGTGGCTCTATTTAAAACTTGTGAAGAATAGTTTTCACAAGTTTTATAGAATAGCAGACCAGTACAACACTGTTATACAAAAAGTTGATCTCCCTGGGCCATTTCTAGTAGAATGTGTGGGAAAATTAAACAAGATGGTTCTAAAATTAACCTTAAGTGGTGCAACACTATAGAAAAAAGCCGTAGTTCAAATACTTATACCATCCAAAGGCAAGATTTACTATATAGCAAGCAAATAAAACAAGTTGCTATTAGGGTATACATATAAAATCAACAAATGTGGCTAAAAAAGTGGATTGCGGAAAAAAATCCAAAACTACTACTACAATTCAGAGAAAACATACTCATTTCAGGAGAGAATGCTATGTTGATTGAATATCTTAAACAAAAATATAATTCTTACCCTATACCATATACAACATAAATCCCAATATGTACTACAGACCCAAACAAAAACTATAGAAATAGGTTTCTCTAGAATTTGGTAGCCAACAATAAAATGTATGACATATTTCATTAATCATTACTGATCATTAAACAATCTAAAATTATAACAAGATAAACTACACAATTATAACAAAGAGCACTTACTGAAGATGTGTGTACAGCATACAGATCCAAATAAGAATACAGTCTAACAATATGGGGTAAAATACTTGAACAGGCACTTTGCCAAAGAACTTATCCTGTGAAGTTGAGGGTGACTCCCTCACTCTATCAATGCCTGGGAGGTTCACAGGTGATTCCCTTCCCCCATCTGGGCTGGCGAGATGGCCAGTGGCACAGTAAAGCCCCAGAGTGGGCACACATGATGGATGGATGGAGAGACCAGCAACCTGCAAAACCTGAAGCTGCAGTAACAATGCAAGCCAATAGTTGGCAAGTTAGTTGAACCAACATGGTTTCGGGCAGGAAGATAGAGTGGAATTTAGGCTGGGGGGCTGGGCTGTGCACCCCTTTTTGCCCTCAAGGACTGAGGAGAACTCTAGCCATAGAAGGCTAGTCCCGTCTCCAAAATGACCAGACTCAAACCCAGGATAAGTCCACCTGCAAATTGCCTAGAGTACACGTTTCTGGAATCTGACTTTGGATTTACCACAGAAATGTAGACACTAGGGAGATTTTCCTGCCTTTACCTATTGCTGTCTCACTGGTTTTTAATATTACACACTGTGATCAAGCAGACTGTGTCCTGATGATTTTGATGGCTCAAAATATGCAAATCAATAAATTTAACACATCATATTATCAGAACCGAAGGTAAAAATCACATGACCATCTCAACACATTTTGAAAAGCATTTGGCAAAGTCCAATTCCCTCATGCACAATAAAAATCACACAGAATATTGGAATAGATGGTCTTTGCCTCAGTCTAATAAAAGCAATCTATGACAAATAGCCAACATAATATGAAATAGTAAAAGCTTATTAAAATTGAAAGTGATTTTCAATTCTGAAGTCAGAAACAAGACAAGGATGTCCACTATCACCTCTCCTATTCAATACAGTTCTGGAAACATTAACCAGAGAAATTAGAAAAAAGAAAGAAATACAATGAATAAGAATAGAAAAGGAAGAAGTTAAATTATCATTATTTGCAGATGACATGATGCTCTACATATAAGACTCCAAAAATTCCACCAAAAAAGTTCTAGATTTAATAATGAAATTCAGGGCTGGCAAGAATGCTCAGTGAACTAAAGCACCGGCTTAGAAGCTTAGGCAAGTGTAGGGACCATCCCTGGCACCACCTGCTGTGCCAGCCCCAACCCCAGGGCTGGCTGAGCTGGCCAGAGTCCAAGTGTAGTGGCACACATATGTAATCCCAGGGCTGGGGAAGCTGAAAGAAGGAGAACCACCAAGAGTCTGAGCTGCATAGTAAGACCTTGCAACAACCAAATACATTTTATTTTAAAAAATAGAACATCCCATTGGAAAGAAAATCAACACTTAAAAAACAATACAATTTTTTTTGCTGTACCAGTGATTTAATTCAGTATTTATGCTTGCCAGCAAATGCTTATTCTATTGAGGTATCTCCCCAGCCCTACCAATACCATTCTTATACAGAAGCAACAAACTCACAGAAAGAAAAATTAGTAAAACTACGCATTTACAATAACATTAAGAAAATTTGAAATACTCAAAAATCATTCTATCAGTACATAAAATATCTATACAGTGAAAACTATAGTACTCTGACAAAGGAGATTAAATAGGATATCATAAATGAAAAACTATTCCTTGTTCATGCACAGGAAGAGCCAGCATAGTGAAAACGCCCATACTCCCAAAATCATTATACAGATTTAATGTAATTCCAATAAAAATATCATTAGGAACCTCACAGAATTAGAGAAAACATTCATAAAGTTCATTTGGAATGGTAAGAGACCTACAAATAGAAAAAGCATTTCTGAGCAACACAAACAGGAGGTTTTAGATCTCTGATTTGAAATTGTCCTACAAATGTACTGTAATATAATCAGCATTGCATTGGCAAACAGACCTGAGGATTTAGGGGAAAGAGTATAAGATGCATTGATGTATTGGAATCTGGTACCAGGAGAAAAAGGGAAAGGGAGAGGGAGAGAGAGAGAGAGAGAGAGAGAGAGAGAGAGAGAGAGAGAGAGAGAGAGA
>NDGM011124891.1:0-15796 GCA_002564305.1 Octomys mimax
TTATATTTTGTTTTTATACTTTTCTGCTGGATGGTTAAGACCAAGGTAAAGCAGGACCCATGCAAAGCAGTTTGTTTCTTATATATTTCAGATATTAATCTCTTATTGGATATATGTTTTGTAAATATTTCCCCCATTCTGTAGGTGGCCTTTTTTCATCTGCAACTTATTCTTTTGCTATACAAAGCTTTCTATTTTGATGTAATCCAGTCTGCTTGTACTTTTATTATGGTTTAATGTAATTCTGTCTCCTTGTGCTTTTGTTGTCTTTGCTTTTTGGATCACATTTTTAAAAAGTTGTTGTCCCAACAATTGACATAAAATTTCTCCATATATTTTCTTCTAGTTTTGTAGGTCGGGGTCTAGCATTTATATCTTTTTTTTTCCAGTACCAGGGTTTGAACTCAATACCTTGCATTTGAGAGGCTTATCCTACTGAGCTATCTCCCCAGCCCTTAGCATTTACATCTTTAACCTATTTTGAGTTGGCTTCTGTAAATGATGTGATACTTAGGTCTAATTTGTATGTGGCTATCAGGTTTTCCAACACCGTGAATTAAAGAGACTACTTCCCTCATGTTCTTGGCATTTTGAAATCATTTTTCTCTTTTTACTAAAAATCAATTGACCATAAGTAAATGGAATTATTTCTGGACTTTCTTTTTGGTGCATTTGCCTCTATGTCAATTTCTGGTCCAGTAACTTGTTTTATTATTGCTTTGTAGTAAATTGTTGAAACATAGTAGTTCTACTTTCTTCTACATTTATCCCCCTCAGGAAAGCTCTGGCTATTTGACGTCTTAATGGCTCCAGAAAAAATTTTAATATTGTTTATACTAATTCTATGTAAAATATTAGTGTAATATTCTTAGACATTACATTGAATCAGTAGATGAATTTAGATAGTATGAACATTTTAATAATATTAATTCTTCCAATCCATGAATATAGGCCATCTTCCCTTTTTTTTTTTTTGTGCTTCTTCAATTTCTTTCATTATGTTTTTGTAGTTTTAAGTATATAGATCTAACAACTTCTTGATAAAATTATTCCCAAATACTTTTTTAAAAAAATTGGTAGCTATTACAAATGGAATGATTTTTGTTTTTATTAATTCATATTTTCAGTATATGCTGATTGCATATTTCACGAAGAGTTGGTAGACATACCTAATAATCTCTATTACTTTCATGTCCCCTTTCTCTCCTCTCCTCTCCCTCCATCTCTTGGTCTCCCACACCTGTGAATGGCTCTTTCAAAGTGTTGTTGAATTTGTCGAGGATTCTTCACTCATGTTCATCAGGGAGACTGGCCTTTCTAGTCTTCTAGTGTCTTTCTCTGGCTTTTGCATTGAAGTAGGACTAGCCTTGTTAAATAAATTGCAATGTTTTGGGAAGAGCTTGAGAAGGGCTGTTATTAGTTCTTCTTGAAACATTTGGTAGAATTTAGTAAAGAATTTCTTGGACTTTTCTATGGGAGATATTTTATTAGGGTACCATTCTCCGTATCTATTACTGTGCCATTTCTATTTCCTATTACTTTATGCTTCAGTCTTGGAAGTTTATATCTATGAGTTTATCCTTTTTTTCTAGGTTATCTAATTTGGTATGTAATTACAGTAATTTCTTACTGCGCTTTGCATTTTGTGGCATCATTTGTAATGTCTCTCATTTCTTTTTTTAATGCATCAGTTATTTAATAAGGTTCTTAGTAAGAAATGTAGAACACTAATTTATGAGGATAAATTCCATTTGTCAGCCCAAAAACAGATCACAGGTAGCCCCGGAGCTGAGGAACAGCTTTGACTTTTGCTAAAATCTGCGAGTCCACCACTTTCTCATCCACCTTGCACTGCTCTGAAATCTGGTATGTCCCTTTTCAGTGTGGAAGATCTTACCCTCCTGGTGTCTGGGTTTCTGCAGCTTCTTCTTGAAGTAAGCATCAGTGAGGGGTTGCGGGATTTTCACTTTGCTTATATCAATTTGTAGAGGTGGCAATGACAAATTTCTGGTGCGTTCTTTGTAGAGGAACATGATTAAGGCTAACAGACTTAGTCAGAAGCAGCAAGCCACTGGCCAACTGCTTCATGAAGACCACTCTCTTGCCTATGCGACACCCGGTGAGGATGATCAAGATGGTGCCGGGAGTGATGCTAGCTCTAAGTTTCCTCACATGCTGACTGAAGTGTTTCTTGCAGTGGCTCAAGAGCTTTCAGGGCACATCTTCAGTTGGGTAGTATCTAGGCATTTTTCGAAGCTTAAAAACCTGGGTACCTCCATTCTTGTCCCGACCTACTGGTTTTGTGATCATAAGAAGGACTTTCTCCTTTTTCTTCTCAACCTTTGATTTAGCAGCTGTGTACTTTCTCTTATACAAACCTTTCTGGAATACATAGCAGATTGGAAGTACCTACCAATTCCTCTAACCAGGACAGGATTTTGGCTGCAGTGGGGCTGCCTCTTCTTTGACTTTTTTTTGCCTTTACCTTACCCTTTTTATCAGTATCACTGGCATAAGTCTTGGTTTTGGGTTTCTTCTCTTTAGTGTCTGGCGTCTCAGTTTTTTCATCTGCCATCTTGCAAGATGGGAAAGAGAACTAAGTTTCCCTGTAATATCTCTCATTTCTGATTTCATTTATTTGTCTTTTGTCAGACTGGCTGAAGGTATGTCAATTTTGTTTACCTTAACACAAAACCAACTTTTGTTTCATTGATTTATCTGTCATTTTTTCCTAGTCTCTGTTTCACTTGTTTCTGCTTTGACCATGTTTAGTTTCTTTATTAACTTCAGGCTCAGTCTGTTCATCTTTTTCTAGTTCCTTGAGATGTAGTGTGAGCTTATTTGGGATCTCCTTTCTTGACATAGGTGCCCTGTCACAGAATTATTTTTGTCACATCCCATAAGTTTTGGCATGTTTGCATTTTCAGTTTTTATTTTTATAAGCACATATTTTCAGTGCCTAAGATTATATCCCTTAAGGGGAGTCGGTACATGTACTACAGAATACATCTTAATTCTTTTTCCATTTCTTCCCTTCTCTCATCCCTTTCCTCCATCTCCTGGTTTCCTTCCTTTTTGCAAAAGATATAGCTCCCTATTTTCTATTATCTTTTATTCTACTCTTTATTTATGTTTTTGGCTTCTCATATAAAAGAAAGCATGTAATATTGAAGCTTATGTGTCTGATTTAGTTCATCTAACATTATAACTTCAGGGTGCACCCGTTTGCCCACAAGTGACTGAAGTGCATCCTTTCTTCTGGCAGCGTTGTACTTCATCTTGTTCTGGTACCACACTTTATGTACTCATTTGTTGACAGAAATACCAGCCAATTGCAAGAGTTACCTGTTACAAGTTATGCCACTATAAACATGAGAATGCATGTATCAATTTAACATATCTTTAACTCTTTCACAGGTAGAGCTATGTCAAATGGAATTTGTATTTCTAGTTTTTTTTAGTAATTTCTGTACTGAATCCTTAATGGCTTTACTGGTTTATATTTCCACCAACAGTGTAGCAGGGTTTCTTTTCACCTGCAGCTTGACTGGCATTTTATTTATTTACTTGGTACAAGTTCTCACTACACTGTTCAGACTCATAGTGATCCTCCTACCTCATCCTCTCCAAGGATTGAACCCCTGGCCTCTGTGCCTGCTTGCAGGCACTTTAATCCACTGAGCTATTTGGCCGGTCCTACATATGATTTTAATTTTCTTAAATTTACTAAGATTTGTTTTGTAGCCTAAGACATGGTTTATCTTTGAAATACTCTGTGTGTTTTAGGGGAATGTATTCTGCTGCTGCTGAATGAAATGTTTTGTGTGTCTATTAGGTCCATTTGGTCTAAAGAGTAATTTAAATCCAATGTTTCTTGTTGGTTTGCCATTTGTGTTGTAGGCAGCTAAATTCGAAATATAATAGGTAGTCAGGTGGGGTAGGCCCTCAAAGTAGCCAATATAGAAGACAAGACACCTTGTAACTGTGGGAGAGACAGGCACTTTTGCTGTGAGTCAAACCTCAGGACAAAAAATAAAACAAATGCACACACATTCCTCGCTAGAGATAGACAACAGGGATTGATATTTTAAACATGTATCAATTGCCTTGAAAAAGCCAAGAAGCATCATTAACCCAATCTCCTACAGGAAAAGCCCCTGTTCTATAACATGCTCACTTGCTATGTGATTCATGACTCACTTCTCCATTGGATCCCAATTTAATCAATTTTACCCAAACAATTATACTCGTAATCTTATTGGTTGATCATAGTTTTGTTCCACTTCATGCTGTGTCCCATGTTTCCTACCTTAGACCCACCTCACCTCATGGCTTTGCTTATAGAAAAGCCCCAGAAAAAGGCAGATTCTTTGGCAATGCACATGGGTCCCCTTTTGTCTCTCTTGGACAGAATCTTTCTTTCCCCCCCAAAATTTATTCTGCTCTTAATCTCCATTGTTCTTAAAGTTCATTACTTGATTCTAGAAAACACAAACTCATGCCAGATGTCTAGCAGGTTGCGAGTTTCTTTCATTTGGATGGTCCATCCATTGTTGAAAATAGTGTGTTTCTGCAGTCACTTGCTATTCTTATACTGTGACTTGTTCCTTCAGCTCTATTACCTTTATACTGAACATTGGCTTTCTATCATTAGGAGCTATTGCGCTAGGCTCATATACATTTATAAAAGTTATATCTTCTTGATCATCATGCAGTGACCTTCTTTCCACCTCATACTCCTTGATGCTTAATCTACATTTAAATAAACACAATATTCATTTTCACTGATTTTTAGTTCTTTTATTTTTCATTTTTTTGGCAAAACTGGGGATTGAACTCAGGCCCTTGCACTTGAACTCAGCCAGGGCAGCGCTTATTTTACTGAGCCATCTCCCAGGCCCCTTTCGCTGATTTTGATCCCCTAACTTTCTACTCTGACTGACTTGTCCTTCTCCCCACTTCCTCCCAAATGTTCTATCACACATTTCCCACTGTAGCCCAGCCTCTTATAGTCCTGCAGGTGCCCTTTCCTAGTACATGGGTGAATATCTTACCTACAAGCAAAAAAGTCAGTCGACTAAGAATAAATAACCATGCTAAATAGTCTCTTTGTGAGGATTGCATCATCTAAGGAGGAGTCAAGTGTATACTGTAGTATATTTTCAGAAAACCATTCCCCGTACAAGCCCACTTGAAATGATTCACACCTCTGGAACAAAAGTGTATTCAGTGAAGTCTCCATGAACACAGGTTACAGGTGAGCGGGAGTGTGTGAGCCCTGCACATTCCTGGTGCAGAATAAAGAACACTTGTTAGATTCTGTGGAGCCCTTCATCTTTTTCAATGCAGAGTGATGATAGCTTAATTCCAATTTTGCTGATGAGAACATTGAATGATTGGCTTGAAGTGAAAAGATCAGGGGAGTGATGTAGACACCTGATTAGTTGCTAAAAGCACATGGCAGTGACAAAACATGTCCAGGCAATTACTGCCTCTGCTTTGTATGTGGATGAAAGCACACCTTTCTGGGGCTTAGGTTATGTCAGGGATCAAGAGAACAAAAGAAAAGGAAGTTCTTTTAAGCATCTCCCATTGAGTCCCTGTGGATTTAAAGGACTAGGAAAACATTTCTCTACCTTAAGACCTGTGGATTTAAGAAAGTGTGAAACCACCTTACAGTTACCTTTTATATGTAACACTAGAATATGGACTATAATGGGCTTGAGAAAAAAGGCTTTTTGCACCAAATTATTGATCAGGTTATCTATAGATTAAAAACTTTCTGTTATAGTCTTAGTTCAAATCTATCCATGGTGAATGAATACCAAACATGTAACTTTTATCCTCTTGTTTTGTAAAATATGAAGCTTTAAAAAGTCTTTTGCTTGAGTTCAAGGAAAAACTATATTGTTGCATAACGTGCACAGTAATAGAATTCTTCTATTATTTCTATTAACAGTAGAATTCTTCTACTGTTGAAAGTAACTGCTGTTATTTTTTTTTATGTATTTAGTACAGGATTTACAGGGTTTCACTATGTAGATATGAGTCATAGTGATCCTTCTGTTTTTAGCCTCCCAAGCACTGGGATTATAGGCACATGCCATGGTACCCAGTCTCGATCCCCGTTTCAGCGTGCCCTGGGGGCTGGGCTGGCATGGCAAGGCATGGCACCACACACCAGGGATCAAACCCCAGTCCCAGTGTCTGCTTCAGCAGAGCTATCTGGCCAGCTCTGCTGTTGTATTTTGATTTCTTTTCTTTTAGTCTTTTTTTTTCTGTGCATTTTTGGCATTAATATTCTATTGCTACATAAAAAATTAATTCAAACATAGCTACTTAACACAGATTTATTAGTTCTCAGTTCTGTGGGTCTGAAGTCCTTCAGGGCTTGGCTAGGGGTTCCGTTTAGGGGGCTCCCAAACTAATGTTAGGTTGTCAGCCAAGTTGGAAATACATCAGGAATAGGCAACACCATGGAAGACCAGGGTTGTGAAGTATGAGCAACAAATGATAATGTTTCAGTCCCATCATTTCCCTGCACCAGAAGCTCTAGGAAGAATTCTGCTCCCAAGTTCATCCAGATTCACGGCCAAGCTAACGCCCTGTGGACACAGGGAAAGGATCCCCCTTTCTGGATGACTTCCAGCTTCACCTTTCTTGGCTCCTTGTCTACTTGCCTTTCTTCTGGGCTGGCTTCTTTGTCTTTCAGCCAGCAGTGGTGCGCTGGTCATTCTGGTCACTGTCCTGCTTTGCAACCCCATCTTTCTTTCTTGAGAGGTCTAAAAGCATTCTCCTTTGGAAGGCTTCAAGTGGTTATGTTAGTACCCAAGGGTAATCTTTCTATATCAAGAGCAATTGTGCTGTAGAGCATAATGTAATTCAGGAGTGACTCCTCATTCTATTCACAGCTTCTTGGTGTCAAGATGGAGTCTGGGGGGGGTGGTCATGGCTAGCATTCTGCTTACCATATGTCAAGATGTCTTTAGAATATAAATACTTAATCTTTAATTTGATTTGTAAATATTTAAAATGAAATCAGACCATTACTGTTTTGTAACTTTCCCCTTAATTATGCAATTTATATTTATTTCTGTTCTCAAATTGTCTCATAGAATATGATGTTTTAGGACTACAGAGTATTTTATTGATTGGAGGTTCAATATCTATAGTTGTCATACATTATTAGGTTTTCACATAATTTACAGCTCTACTGTTTTATAAACCATGCAGAAATAAGCATCATTCTCTGTCCGGGTCTAGTAACTTTTTTGTGTAAATCAGTTTTTGGGCTTTGTGGCATCTAAATCAAACTGCCAAGTTGGGCTTCAGGAGGCTCAGGCCCACTCAGTTCCTGTAGAGGCACACAGACCTGCTTCCTTCCATGCATCCTGGTAACATTTTTTTAGGCAGAACAGTGCTAGTATGTGATGCAAACACATCAAGTTTTAGCATCCACCCTTGGTCTTCAACCATTTCTGCTCCCTACTGCATTTTCAGCTGGGAGCTGTTGATTACCTCAGCATTCTTTGTAGTCACTGGATTATAAATCGAGGAGACGTCTCACAGCTGACCCCAAAGGCTAACGTCAGTGCAGTTCTTTCCTGCCCATGAACCTGGATGGTTAGTACAGTAATCCAAGAGGGTGTCTTCAGTATGGGTTATTTCCACAGTTGTAACTTGACTCTGAAATTCTAATTCTTTCAGTCTGGAGAAGACAGAGTTTGAGCTTGGCACCTGGGTGCTGCATGTGTGGGCAGAAGATTTCTCTCAGCAACTTCTTTGTGCAACTGGAGTTGAGTTGGCTGGGGGCCGGGTAGGCTAGTGCCCTGCCTTCCATGGTGGGCAAGATCCATGATCACACAGTGCTCCTCTGGCTGAGCCCCATGAGGCAGCCTTGTCTCAGCAGGCAAGGAGGTAATAGTTCTGGGATTTGGACACCCCTGGGAGACTAATTGATGTGTGTGGCTGTTAGTGACATGCAAGTGGATAGCAAGATGTAGCCACTTGCTGGGAGATTGGGGGTCCTTGTGGAAGGAACTGCCACAGGCACTCATTACATCACTGGTTATTAAGTTTGAGCCTGGAAAGCAGCAGGAGAAGCTGGAAAACGCTGCCTTAGGAACAACTTATAATGTCTTCACAAGCAACAAGAAGTGCACAGCAGCCCTCTTACAAAGTAATCTAGGATTCCAAAGTCTTTCCTTTAAATAATGTGTGTGTGTGTGTGTGTGTGTGTGTGTGTGTATTAGTGCGTCTGCACCTATGTGCATGTGTTCATTGTCCAAGAAAAAATAAAAGATCTAAATCTCACATGCGTTTTAAATCTTACAATCTGCATCAGTTATATTGTAATAATAAATTTCTTTTAGAATTCTGAAGGAACTACAGAGCAAGTTGGCCCTTAGGGAGGGAGCAATCAAGCCTTTATCTCTGCTTCTTGGTTAAGGCTGCCAGCGAGGCACACACAGAGAATCAGATGATGGGTGTGTTCTAATGAAGTTTTGGAAAATCAGTGAGCACCATCTGCGAGATGAGGTGATATGCACATGTGGTGTAGACTCCCTTCTCTGGAGGCAGTGCTGTGCCTTTGTCCCTGAACTCCCGTCAATACCCAGAACTGGCAGCTCAGCACCCTGTGCCTGGACACTCTGGGTACTACTGAGAAGGTGACTAGTCAAGCTGCACTGGCTTTCATGGCCTAGCAGAAAGCAAGGCGTGCCTGAGGGGGCCCAGGGCTTTTAGGTCTGCTTTGTTGTCTGCTCCTGCTCTTCTTCAGAGTGCGGATATGAAAGAACTGTATGTCTACACCTTCTGGCGTGGAAATGACTAACCTTCCACGTAGACAGGACACCATCATGGCCACCACCTGTGAGGAAACAGCAGCTCTGTAAACAGACAGATATGACTGGGACCTTCCTCCAGGCCTCCAGACCCTGCCTGTCACTCCAACCTGGTAGATGTCCTCCACTCCTGGTACTGCTTGCTGTGGAAAAGACCCACCATACCCACTGACCTTGTGCTGGCATCTTTCTATTTTAAGAAGTGGCTTTGCTCTTCCTTAGCCCGAGTCTATGGAACGTTCTTTTAGCTAGAAATATTAATATATCAGCAGTACATACAGGGCAATAGGTTTTTTAACCAAAGTTACAAAAATTATAGCACAGAGGCAGCTGGCTACTTCCATTTGCAAGGTCAACTATGGAAATGCGACCTCTTATCTTAACAAGTGAATGACTACATGAGTCAAAGCAATACACACTGAATTTGGTTTTTCTCATGGAACTATTTTGTGTAGTTCTGAGTTTAGGGCCCAAAGCCTGGCTTATAGAAGTGAAAAAAGTTATTACATTTCCTTAATTCTAAGTGTTGAGAATGAGAATATTAAGTATTACACACATATATATAATATATCTGTATGTAATGTATACACATATTAATTATATTAATTAATATATTAATAATAATATATTAATAATAATATGTATAATAATATATTAATTATTAACATATTTAAATTTATATAAATTTGTTTTGTATTTATGCATGCATGTTATATATGTTATGCTATATGGAATGTGGAATGTTGTTGTATATTAGACCTATATGTGTGATGGGGATATATCGCACACATTATTCACTGCCTCTATTTCTCTAGAGAACCCTGACTAATATAATAACTCTGGCTTTAGATACACATAAAAACTTTCAAGACATGAGGGGTGGCCATTCCTGTTATAGATACTTTTCACAACAGATTTGAGGGGATTGGGGAGGAGTCTCAGCGTCATCTGAGGAACCAAGTTGGAAGACAAGCCAGGATTCATCAGAGTGGCCTGGCCAGTGGCCCGACTTGAAGGCACATGGTGCTGATACTTGTCTTGGGCACCCCCAGATCAGTCCACAGGGCCAGTGCTTTATGTTGTTATGGTGATGTCTCTACAGCAGAGAGGGAAGTTTTCCTCTAGGGGAGATTTCTTAAATGCTGTCCATACGTCTGGTATAATGCAAAAAGTTTTTTTTTTTTTTTTTTTTTTTAAAATACTATCTCCAAATGAGGGCTCTGTTAAAACAAATAGTTTTCTTGAGTCTGTGCCCATGATAATTCCAGATGCCATTGCTCAAAGCCACTTTGGAACTCCTTGGGCACCAACTTCAATGCAGGTTTACCAGTCAGAGAAGCAGACTGATGCTATTCAGTGCAGCTCGGCGGCAGTCTGCAATAGTTCTGTCTCTTAATCTCTCATTCTTTCTTTGCACATCTCTTCTTCAACTCAGCAGTGTTCAGGAAAGGTGGAGTGGCTCCTCCTCTAGCACGCAGTGTATAGAGACCTGGGAGCAGATGGGAAAACTGTGTCAGAACACCAAGAACACCAGCATAGAGGCAGGAGGGTTTATTTGGGCTCATGTTTTAGAAGTTTCAGGCTTTGCATGGTTGGAGGCAGGGTGGGGAGCACCAGGGTGGGGTGGGGGTGGAGTGGGAGGAAGGCTGCCAGTGTCATGATAGCCAGAAGTGGGGAGAGGAGCCTGCAGCCTGGAAGGGAATCTCTGCTTCCAGGTCAGGTCCCCAGAGACTGTGTCCTCCCACCAGCCCTCACTTTCCCCAGCCCCACCTGGCCGTGCATGAGGCTCATGGGGTACATCCCTGACCTAACCCATAACAGTATGATTTTGCTTGTGTGGCATTCTGAAAAAGGTGACACTATAGAGACATCAGAATGATCTATGCTTGTGAGTGACGTGAGAAGAAGATGCACACAGTTGAAACTGTAGGATTTTTAGGGTAGAAAAACTATTTGTCTCAGTTACTTTTCTCTTGTTTCTGGGGCAAAAACCCAAACCCAAAATTAAGGGAGGAAAGGCTTATGTAGCTTACAGTCAGTCAGTCCATACACAGCTGGCTCCAAAGTGCCACGTGGCAGAGGGCAGCAGTTCATGGCGGTGGAAAACAGCAAAACAGCAAGAGCAAAGGGAGGACCAGAGGCGGCAGCAGCGGAGGCAAGCCTCTGTCTCTTCCTTTATTGAATTTAAGCTACCTGCCCCAGGGCAGCTGGGGCACTCACAGTCCGAGAATGGGATCGTGAATTAATCACAAGTTCCAGAAGCCCTCCCCTCCCCATTGACTACATGAGGCTTCGGGGACACCTACACACAAACCATAACACCACTGTATTCTGTATAATGTAACGGTGGAGACACATGCATTTTTCAAAACCAGTAAAATGTACTCCAACAGGGAGTGCTAAAGCAAACTGCAGCCATCACTCAATGAGTGTGTCCTTGCTGGTCATCATATGCCAGCTGTCAGCACAGAGGATGTAGGTAGCGGAGAATGGCTGTACGGAAATTCTGAAAATTTTTTTTTCTGTGCAAATTTTCTTTACACCAAATACTGTGCTACAAAAATTAAGCCTTAAAATGTTAAGAAGTGTATGGACAGGCCACTCTCAACTTTAGACTAAGGAGTGACGATGAGCCATTTTAGAGACGAATGCCCAAACTGCAACCAAAACTTATCCCAAAGTGCCAACACTATAATTAAACCTGAATATTACTTAGGTTTTATTTTAGAAAAAGCAACTCAGATATTTATATCTTTTGTCTTAAAAGAAAGATAAAGTATGCACCTTAGGTTTGCCACCACTGGACTAAGGAAAGAAAAGAAAATTCAGCTGTACACATCTGTGTAGTGAGCCCCTCAGCTGATTCTATTTAATCCCCACATATAAGAAGATAGGTGTGATTCTCAAAGCAATAAAAAAAAAAAAAAAGGACACATTGCGTGTGTCCCCTGGATTCTCCCCCGATCAGATAGGAATTGTTTTCTTATCTGACAACTTCCTTTCAAC
The DNA here is from genome assembly GCA_002564305.1 of Octomys mimax. Classification (NCBI taxonomy): domain Eukaryota; kingdom Metazoa; phylum Chordata; class Mammalia; order Rodentia; family Octodontidae; genus Octomys; species Octomys mimax. The sequence continues at coordinate 11,850 of NDGM011124891.1, forward strand.
TGTGAAACACAATCTTCATCTGATTTGACTAGTTATCATCGACTGCATTACATTCCTCTCAGATCCACTGGTAGTATTTTCCACTTTGTAAACAAATTTAAAGAAAACTGTTTACAGGAGAGAGGGAGTGAAAGAAAATGAGTGAGGGAAAGAGAGAGGCAGAGAGACAGGGACAGAGACAGAAAAAGATAAGGATAGACACACAGAGAAATTGACTTACAACCGTTTCCAAGGGCATAGAAGAAGACTGAGGAAGTGGCCAGAGGCCTGCACTCCAGATGAACAGAACACTCCAGACACTGAGCAAGCAACTTCAGGCTGTATCTCATCCTGGAAAATCAATAAGATATTGCTAAACTTATCCTTCTTCCTCTTTACTCTTCTCCTCACAATGGTTCTGATGTCTATTGCTTTCTTTTTAAGGTAAAATCCAATTAAATACTATTTCACTTCATGTGGTTTTATTGAATACCTACTGGATGTCAAGCGCCACGCTAAATGTCAGGAATTGAATGATGAAGAAAACACACCCAGATGTGCAGCTTCTGGCTGTCTTTCCAACCAGCCCCCCCGGCGACACACCTTCCATCTGTCCATTCTACAGTTCTGTACCAAGGGTTTCTCCAGTATCTCCGGGTAGGTCACTGCCAACTTCTAACACAGAAGCTGACTGAGATTTGGGAGGCGCTGACCCACCTTGCATCTGTTATCACCCTCAGCAGACCTAGGCCAGAGAGGCCTGTGAGCCAACATCTCTTATCAGCACATATTTCCAGGACCAGCTTTTGGTTCTGTAGGTTAGCACTGTGTGCTGTGAGAGTGGGATGCTTTCTCTTAAGCTACCTGAAATTTCCGAAATTTTAAGTGCACTGGGTACTCTTCTTGTTCTCAGAACTGAGTCGTTGGAAGGTTCTGAGTCAGGGCTTCCTCTATGGGCCCTTATCTCACATTGATAAATCTTCCCTCTCTCTTCCCCCACAGCAAGATTGATTCTATGCTGGAGGAGGACTTTTCCCCTCCTGCAGATGTTGACTGCTCTGTCAGATCTTCTCTAGAGTCCTTTTTCTTGTGAAATGCCACCCTATTGTTAGTTGTTGGGCAGTGCTTCCTGTCTGCAGAGCTGTTGTTTGAATAAGACATTCCTGACAATTACCTTCTCTGAGCAGGTTTTTAGAAGAACCCAGGGACATGCAGTGAACATTTGGAGGTGAGAGTGATTAAGTTCTATAGATGATAGCCTGATGTTAAAAGCCTGTCACTCTTGGACACTGTTCTGCTATGATTTGTAATTACTCTTTGATAAAGTTTCTGGTCTCTGTGGTGATGACCAGAGGCTGTAGTTGGCAGAAAGTCTTGAACAGACACAAGTGGGCACACCAATCCCTTTACATGCATGCAAAGAACACACTAGTACCCTGTAGAGGAGGTTGCTGGCAGCCTGTCTACCAGTCTGAGGAGTGCCTCAGGTGGATGACATGTGTTGGGGCAAGAATTCCATGAGTGTTTTGTGAGGTGGTGCTCTGGGCCAGGCACAACTCTCTGGACCCACATCATTCTTTTGGAGAAAAGCTGTGAGTGTGGCCATCACTGGATTCAGGACACTGTGAAGCCCAAACTGGGGTGATTTCTCCCAGGGTTCTTCATTTTCCAGAGGCCTATTCCACTACTCTCCTAAGGCTCCAGGCCCTCCTCATCCCCCCTCCAGCTTCCTCTGAGGAAGGCTACATAACCTGGGAAAGTCTACTCAGCAGGAGTGATTCTTCTTTCAGTTTAAAACATTTCTTTCATCTGAAAAAAACAAAAAACCAAGAAAAGCCATAAACCTGTACATGCCTATATGAACTTGAAAAATAATAAGAAGAAAACAGAGCCAGTAAGCCAGTTGTTCTTACCATTTAGGGGCTCAGAATTCCTTTATGCTAGTTAGAAAGCCTTTTACATATTATTTTTTGACATTTACTACAGTAGAAATTAAAACAAAATTTAAAATATGTATTAATTTTACAAAAAATAACAGTAGTAAACCCATTACACATTAGCACAAGTAACATTTTAAATAAAAAGAGCAAATCCCAAGCAAAGTGGCGTTGTTTTGTATTCTTGCAAAACTTCTTAAGTTGGTTGAATAGAGTCTCTTATCTACTGTATTTAATCTGTTGTGATGTCACAGCTCATGTGATTTTTTTTGGAATGTAAGGGTGAAGCCAAAAGTGCAGAAGAGACTGCAGGGAGGCAGGGAAGCCAGGATTATGCAGTGTTTGCTGATGAAAACTGCAGGTAGTGAGCAGATCCAAACCCAGGGCCAGGCCATAGGGTTGAGGTGGGGCAGTGCTGTGGGAGTGGGGATGACCGAGTCATCTGAAGTTTGCCATCTTAGTACAACTTGCCCCAGGTGCTGGACACTGAGTTTCAGAAGCTCATGTTTGCTGAGCAGGGTTTCATGTAATGGTCCCATTGGTTTCTATCCCTCCCCGCTCCCTTTTTCATGGAAATGTATGCCCTGCGCTGTTGTGTGTCAGCAGTGTTTAACTTTCTTTTTTATTTTACCAGGGACTACAGCTAAGAATTTGCCTTGAATCTCAGAAAAGACTTTGGACCTGGACTTTAAGCAATGCTGAAACTGTTTAAAACTTTGATGGCTCTTAGAGATGGCATTTTACATATGAGATGCACATGAGTTTGGGGTCAGGAGTGGAGTGTTACAGTTTAGATCTAAAATGGTCCCCAAAGCCTAGGTGTTTAGAAGGTAATCAGACTGGGTATCACAGGCAGATTCATCCACTTAGGATTCAGTGGCTGTGTGTGCTGGTAGGAGGAGGGCTTTTTTAGACAGGACACTTGGAATATGACCCAGGAGGAGACATTTTCCTCCTGCTCTACCAGACCCTTACCATGCTGCTTCTGCCTTTGAGCCAGTGACCTTAGGTACTGGGTGTTTTGTCCAAGGAGAAAGTAGCTAGGAGTACCCAGTCATCTTGGCCCAGCTAAGGACTTCTTCGTAGTCCCCCTGAGCTGCTTTTGCACTTTCACTGAAACTCAGTTGAGCAATAAATACAGTTTGTTCTGGAATTTCTTTATTCTGATGATCGTTGTATCTATAGAGACACTATAACTACAGATTCTTAATTTCTAAAGACAGAGCATTTTGAAACTAGGAAATATAAGTTTATAGATACCTATTTTTCAAAACTATTTTGGCCTTTCTGATCCTTTACAATTTCTATATATTTTAGCATCAGTATATCAATTTCTGTAGAAAGCCTGCTAGTTTTTGGTGGATATTGCACTGAATGGTTGAGTGAATTTGGTACAATTAACCGTCTTAAAAACATTTGGACCTTATTCTCATAAACATTAAAAGCACTCCATTTATTTAGTTTTCTTCAGCAGTGTTTTATAGTCTTAAATGTACAAGTCATATACTTTTGTGTTAAGTTTATTTCTAAATATTGTATTGATTATGATATATGTGACTGGGGTAGCTATCTTAACTTCAGTTTTAGGTCATTGATTTGCTAGTACTATATATAAAAATCGAGTTGGTTATTGTATATTCATCTTGTATCCTGTGGTGTTGCTGAACTTGTTTAATATTATTTCTGGTAGGTTTTTGTAGGAGACACTTCCAGATCTTCGTCTCGGTCCAAGAAGCCAATATTTTTGTAATCCCAAAGTTATGTCATTGGAATCCCATCAAGTTGATTCCAATCTATCACTTTCAATGCAACCCATGGTGAAAATAAAGACACTAAATTATATTTTCCAATCATCGGGGAGTCAAGGGGATTCTAAGCCGGGAAGATGCTTTCAGTAACCAAGAGAGTGACCCAGGGCCTCACCCGGTTTTATTCAGTGAGGGAGTGGTTTCAGTGGGGGAGTGGCTTGATTGACTGAGAATTGTGGGAAGTAGGTGACTACTGTGAGCTGAGCTAGGTGGGTGGCCTAAA
>NDGM011124894.1:0-13158 GCA_002564305.1 Octomys mimax
CAACCCCTATAATCAGTACACTTGCATTTGAGCTTCATAAGTAAGAGATAAGTGAGAATGCAGAATGGTATAAATCTTAATTATTTTCATGTAACCCTTGGAGTTACATGACTGGGTGTTGATGGACTGGGTGTTGATGGACATTTACAGTGAGGGAAAAGCAATCTTAGATATTGGTCACATGGTGCCTTCATTAGCATGATACCTCACTCCAGAAAGGCTGCAATAACGATCTACTTTAGACCAGATATTTATAAACAGTATAAATGAATTTCCCTCAACTCGAGGCTGGGCAGCCCAAGATGAAGATGGCAGCAGACTCGGAGTCTGATCAAGCCCCATTCCTCACAGAGGGTGCTTCACCGCACAGCAGAAGGAGCAAAGAGGAGAGAAGGGCAAGACCATTTCTAGCACCTAATCCCATCCAGAAGAGGGGAGCACTCATGAACTCAGCCCCTGGCTTTGTCCTAGCCCCAGCTCTTGATGTCATCACACTGACGGCTGCATTTCAGTGGCAGATTTGGGCGCACCCACTGAGACTACCGCAAGCGGGTTGGTGCCCGCGCCAGCCTTCAGACCTCCTAATTAAATTCTGTATCAAAATAAGTAACAAAGGGAAAAGAACCTTTATCCAGTGTCTCAATTTCCTAAGGTAGGGAGTTTGTAGTTGATGATATTTTAAAACATAAACTGTTCCCTGGGTGCCCCTCCTGTGATAGTTTATAACTAGGTGTCTCCAAGGAGCCTCAAGCATTCACAGGCCTTTGGAAAATGCATTATGGAAGCTTATTGATGACTTGGTGACCAGAAATGGAGTCTGGAGGAAAGAGGAGGGTCATTGAGAGTTACTGAACTGAGAGACCCCTCTGTCTGTGTCTGTGTCTGTGTCTGTGTCTGTGTCTGTGTCTGTCTCTCTCTCTCTCTCTCTCTCTCTCTCTCTCTCTCTCTTCCTTGCTGCCAGGACATGAGCACCATTCCTTCTGCTGTGCAGCTCTGCCATTGACCCTGTGGAGCCAATGGATTATGGACTGAAACTTGTACAAACTCTGAACCAAAATAAATGTCTCCTCCTTTTAAATTGCTAGTGTCATGGCACTATGTGTCAGCAACAAGGAAGTGACTAAGATGCCTATTTTGGTGAAGTGGAAGGAGGTGAATGAGATGGAGTTTGAATCCTGTTCTTTCATCAGAAGGAGATAAAATCTTGACAATCTCTTTCTGACTAATGAGACCACAGAGCTTTAGTTCTAGTACTTTTTGTAGATTAAACTATCTCTTGGTGAAACTGTGGGATATAGGTCATATGCCACTCCAAATCCTGAGCTAAATGCAGGAGTTGGGTCGTGACTCACAGAAATGAGTGTTCTGCACCCTTAGCCTTGAGGCATCCTCTGCCATAGGCATTTGCTATATGTGTATGTGTTTACTCTTTTCTCTGGGTCATCATCTCTTATCCATAGAATTGAAGTCAGTCCATGAAGAGAGAGAACTTACAGTACGTGGGTGAGACATAAAGAATATTTTTATTTTAAATAACTTTGAAGGTTCCTTTTTGTCTTCTCTGAGTTTCAATCTTTTAAAAATGCAATCCTGAGTTATAAGCAGGAGACATCACATCTGACTTGATAGGAACTATGGGACACTCAAGTTCATGGTCCTGCAGGAAACATAAGTTGCAGAGAAAGAGGATGGAAATAGTGTCTGAAGGCAAGCAGCTATGACATAATGTTCAACTCACAAACAACACATCACCGCAAAGCCTCAAAAGGAAAGGAACAGCCTGTGAGAAGGAGGCTCTACTTTCAAGAGTGTACAATTTGTCTCTCTTTAGAAGATGCTAGTAAAATGCTAGAAGTTGAAATTCACACAAGCAGGCTCTGCCCTGCGTGCTCTGCACAGCTTTGCATATTCTGTCCAGGTCCTGTCCTGGGAAAAATGCAAAGGACTGGCCACAGTAGCACTGTGCTTGGGCCTGCAGGGTACATTCCCTCATAATAGAGACCCCTGCCAGCTCTCCCACCAGTTCACCCAGCTAAAGAAGGGCATCTTCACCCAAGGCTGGCAGTGAACACACTGTTCTGCTCATTGCTTTCCAAATAGCTAGAATGAATCTTCCAAGAGACACAAGACCACCTCCAGCCCAGAAAATATGAACACTTGAGAGGAGCACAACTGCTCTACTTAGAAGGCCAATGTGTATTTCTAAAAATAGAAAGCAGATACTCTTCCTCCATCATGCAGTAAGGAGGGTATATGTGTTGTACAGGGTAACTATGCTTCAGGAAAAGAAGGGGAGAATTCCCCACTAATTGGCAGTGTGCTGTTATAATTAAAAGCCTCTTTGGCTAGAACAAAGTTTATTCCTGTAGAAATTCAGAAGAGGAAAATGTGGCTGTGAGTTGCACCCAGAAGTGTCAGCAGGTTTGAACTCACCTTCCTCTCGCCTCTGTTCTGACAGTCTCAGGAAGTCTGAAACCCCTTTGACACTCACTGCCAGGATGACAGATTCTCCTGAAGGCTGATGGCAGCAAACAAGTGCATTGTTCTCCTTGTCAACCCACTATTGAAAGGTGATCCACAGGCGAGCTGCTATTGGCCTCATTTGTTAGTGTTAGTGAGTGCGAGGCTGAAAGCTCATTAACCCTGAAGAGGGAAAGCTGAGATCTCAGCTCCTGAAATCAAGCTGCAGAATTAGGGCTGTCAGCCAGCTCAAAGCGAAGGAGTGACGGGGTCTCCTGGGTCCTCCTGGGCCCTCCCTACATGCCTGCCCCACCTCACCTTGGATAGCCCATCTCCAGGAACACTCCAGGGATGTTTTTAGTTACAAAAGCGGATTTCGGTTAGCTGGTTCAGTTTGACTTCCATCACTCCTTACTGGAGTGTGGGAACTCCATGAATAGACTTCTAGGAGATTTTGAACCTGTGGCCCTTCCAGGCAAAAGGGGTCGCTCTCATCCAAGTGCCAGGTAATCAAGCCATTACCCACCAGCATTGCATATGCAACTGTTCTTTATGGGAGCCGAGAACACCTTCATGTTTTGTTCTATCTCTGTTAAACTGTGAGCTCCTTAAAGGTATGGTGGAGGGCAGCATGACTATAGGCTTTGGCGTGGGTGTGAAAGCTGGCCAAAGTCAACTCGAATCTTTTCATGACCCATTTCCTACTTATACAGAGAAGAAAAGCAGGGTGTAAGGGGCTGAAGTGTGTTTATCTGAAATTCAGATGTTTCAGTCCTGAATCCCCAAAGTTCAAATGTGACTGCAGAGATAATTAAGGTTACACAAGGCCACTAGAGTGAGCCCTAATCTTGTATGATGTATGTCCTTGGATAAAGACATTAGGCTCCAGAAAGGCACAGAGGAAAGACTACATGAAGACGTGGGGAGGAGGAGAAGGTGCCGCCTACCAACTAAGGAGAGAGGTCTCAGGAGAATCCAGGGCTGCCCACACCTTTCTCTTGGGTGTTCAGCCTCCAGGGCTATCAGAAGATGAATTTCTGTTGTTCTATCTTCTCAGACACTGGCACTTTGCTATGGCCGTGCTAGCCAACAAAGACAGGGAGTTCTGAGCAAGGGTGTGCTGAGCTTAAATAAGCTCAGCTTGTGATTTATAACTTTGAAGATCACAGGCCCTCTGAGAAGGTGCTGAATGTGAGGAAGTCTCTAGAAAAATACTCATACACGTAGAAGTTTGCAAACCATTCAGGCCCGCAAAGAACTACCTACGGTGTTTACTGTCCTATGGCCTCAGAATCCTCACAAATGATTTAGGAAAGGAGAAAGAATACAAGACAGGCCAGAAGAAAGAATTAGAATCTGGGAGAAGGGTGCTGCTCTCATTTCAATTCATGTTCCTCAGAAGTGACTTCAGCTCTTTATTTTAGGGAAAAGAGAAACTGAAGTTCAGATTTTGTTTTTACTCTCTTTACAGCCATCAGGAAGAAGAACCCCTCAGGGCATTTTCTCTACTTCAGCAATTCAGCTTAAGAACACAAATAAATGAGCCAGACTTGATGTGCTATGATATTTGGGGACATTTTCCTTGTCTACTCAAGTCTGAAGAATGAAAGTATTTGACTTCACTGAGGAAAAAGTGATGTTGGCTGGGCAAGGACCAGGGAGCCTCGGGTTCTGGTTCTCAAAATGCTTAGCCCTTGCAGCATTTTATAGAGAACAGCAGGCAAGTTTTCAGCTGGAAAACTCTAAATAAATCGGCACACATTACCTGACTCTTTCCACCCTGGTTGCTCTCCTGAGATCTAAGTCTCTGTATCACAAGTAGTAGACACGTCGGGTTCTAAGCTCCTCCTAGACTCTCTCCTCATTCTGCTTCTGTCCTGTCTGTTCATTACATAAGTTCAGTAGGTTGAAAAGACCTCCCACGTCCCTTCCCATTCAAAAAAGAACAAAACCAAAATCAAAACACTGTGCTATGGTAGCTTTAATTTCAGGCTTGTCTTTAATTCTTTGCTTTGCTTCACAAAGCAAAGAATAGCTTAGGTTGCAAAATCCATCTCAGAGAGTGCTGCTCCAGAGACCAGGCGCAGGGCAGCTCTAGGCAGTGCAGAAGCAGAGCATGCAGCCTGCCCACAGCAGGGCTGGGAGGAGACTGGTTTATTGATCACAGAAAGCTGTGCAGAACAACTGGGCCACACTGGTAATTACAAGTGGTGGGCATGTGTCAACCGATTGGGGAGGTGCAAGTTAAGAAAGCTCTTCCAGAGATTTCTGCCTGATTTAGCTCTGTTGGCCAACTGGTGAGCTGGCAGAAAGCCCAGGACAAGCTTGGCTGGGAGCAAGTCAGCTCCCTGGCCCACCTAATGTAGGGAGATAATCCACAATACCACTGTCCTGAGCACAGTGGGGTTTCCTTCCTTCCAATACTAAAGGGGAGCTTTTGTTGACATGAAGTCCAAGGTCACTGATTCCCCTCTCATGTCCTATAACATGTCTTCTGGGACAATGCTAAAACAGAGCTCAGGATAAAGAAAGTGCTATGGAAAGCACTTTGGTTAAAATTAAATGAGATGCAATGAGTGAGTGCAAGGTAGAAGCTGTCAAATGCTACCCAGGGAGACTAGGTGTAGCAGTAGATCCACTGACTGCATGGACAGCAGAAAACTGAGGTCTGGCGGGCAGTTATTATTTGTTGGGACCTTGCATCCAACCTTTTTAAAGCCACCCACTGCCTAACTTCAAGATAGTGCAGAAGTTGGGACTGTAATAACACTTTTAAGGTGACTGAAAGGTGGTAAAGTAGTAAGAAGAGAAGAATTTTCTTGTGAAAATAAAATGGACCAGACCCTACAGAAACTGCAGTTTTATCCAAACACTACTGCTGCCTTTAAAATAGTCATAGGCACAATTTCTCACCCCAAGCTGCCAGGGAGTGCCTTGCCTTTTGTTTTGTGACTCAAGAAAGTATTAAGACATTGTGAAACAAACTGATCAGAGATTTCAGGCTGAGCAAAGATAATGGCAATTAAAGCAGAGATAAATGCATCTTATGTATAATTGCTCTGGATATGTGTAAATCCATGTTGCAGACACGCAGTGAACACTTGTGAGTGATGAAATTATGATTGATTTGGGCACTTTGTCCATATTTTTCTTTATTTACTATATTATCTTCTATGAACATATATTTTTCTTTGAAAGGAGCCTACAGGGAGAGCAAAGCGTTTTTTCCTTCTCCATGAAAAAAGTACGATGAACCAGGAGAAAGTGTGCATGTACAGCACACATGCACACACTAGTTTAAAAACACACATCTGCCAGAGGCAGCTTACTTCCTACATCTAATTTCTACTTCTCACCACAGGCAGGGAAAGCTAAGAGCCCCACTTTCTAAGTGACTAATGACTTTTTCACTTATTCACACTTTTCTAGTGAATGTATTTATGCTTTAAGTTAAGGAGAGAGGGGAAAGCGGAAAAAGTATGAGGTCCACAATGTCCAGACCTGATTCAAGGGGAAAGGAAGGGCCCACAGGTCCAATTCTTCCTGAAGGCTGCCTCTATTCTCTACGTCTCACCGCAGACACATGAGTGATGTATTGCTCCCAGTGTCTTTTAGCTTGTAATAAAGTTTTCAGCAACTCTTTTTAGTTGCTGTAACCTCAGCCCTGTAAACTCAATCTCTCTCTTTCTCTCTCTGTTTCTCTCTCTCTCCCCCCTATACACACTGACTTTACTTTGTTCTTTCTTCACAGAATGCCAACTCATAGAGCTTTCATCAAGTCAATCAGGTAGAAAAATCCCTTTGCTGAAAGATGCCTTCATCCAGCTCTGGAGGGGAGAAGAGCCAGGAGCGGGAGCAGGCATGGCAAGCAAGGTGTGGAGAAGCAGAGTTCACCACCAGGGCTCCGGGGAAGTGCTTTCTGTGTGGGAGACGGAAGGAGCCCCACAGGGGTGTGGCCCCTGATGAAATGTCTCCTCTCCTCCACATGCCTTGGCTGCCAACAGCCACAGAAGCTGACAAATCTGTCATTATAGAAGTGGGGATAGAGTTCATAACAGACATGCTTAAAGAAATAAAGCTTTGAACTTAATACCTGATGAAGACAGGAAAGCCTAAATCAAGTCCGGTGTTCCTCACTAGGCTGCAGGCTAGCCTCTTAAGGGCAGCTTGGTCTCTCCCTCCTGTCTGCTCTGCTGCACTCCCATTGCCTTTCATCTCCTGTCCCCTGGCATCCTCACATACCCAGTAATGACCAGCAAGAGTACTGGAGCCCTTTGGGAGGGAAAAGCCTTGCTAGAAGAATAATGCACTGGGGCAGGAAAGACCTCACAAAAGAAAATTGCAGCAAAAGTAGACTAACAATTTGTAACATCTTTTACTTCCCAAAGACTAGTGCCAACACATAAAATTTTAAGATTTGGTCCAAGAAAGTCAAGTACTTTGCCCAAAGACACATAGTTTGTAGGTTAAAAAATCAGTATTGAAAACCAAATATTTCTCAAGCAGGCCACAAGTCATTACCAAAAGCTTAAATTTTGAGTTGTCATGGTAATGATGAAGTCTGTACATGAAGCAAGGTTCTCCCATGGGTGAGGAAGAGGATGAACTAATGAAGTTTTACAATGGGGCGTCCTAGGGGTCAAAGGTCAGAGTAGCAGCACCAAATTCTTCCTCCTCTTGACACAGCCCACAGAGAGTAAAATCTGGCTGAACAAGAACTTTGGGCCAAGTTGCCTTGACTCATCTCACTTAGCAGAGTTTGCCATGGGCAAAACTAAAACTGGAGGGCTGGTGAGATAGCTCAGAAGTCTAAAGCTCAGAGGTCTTACCTGTTTAGGCAAGCTTAGGCAGGTGCAGGGACCATGGTTTGATCCCCAGTACCATGTGCTGCACCAGCCCTACCTCCAGGGCGGGCTGAGCCTCACACACACACACACACACACACACACACACACACACACACACATACTGTAAAGAGATCAATTGTCAAAATAAGAATATTACTGAATGCTTTCTCTTGAATTTCTACATTTCTTATCATTAATTTTTTTTCACTTTCCTCCTCTGGTATCTCAAAATAAAATTAAACTTAAAGTTCAACTTAGAAAATCACTAAAGACTCAGAACTCATCTCCACTTGATTTATTTTACTAAAATAGATAGATCCATTGAGGGAGGAGGCAGTTGAGTTTGGTTCTAGTTCTCTCATTCAATTTCCTACTCAGCAAAATTTATGGAAAACTTATTGCATTTTTAGTAGTCATACAGGACAGAGATATTCATAACACACAGTTGTTTCCCTCAGAGAGCTGGTAGTACAATTACATGGTCTAAAAAGGTAACTTCCTGTTCCTTAGGTTCAATCTGCTCATCTATAAAACAGATAGAACTCTCGTCATCTCCTTTCCAGAAGCTAGATGCTCCCATCGGTATCCATGCAGCCTGAGCTGCACTGTGGTATGAAAAGTAACCAGTGAGAAAATTATTTTTACCTTTTATACATTGCTTCATTTAACAGTCAATAAGCTAAATCCAAACTACATGGATGAATTAGGCAATTTTCTACCAAATGCTCAGAATCCCTATGAGACCACTAACAGTATGATGAAATCACCTCCTCTTCTTCAAAAGAGGTTAAATCTTTAAGGTTGGGGAAATAGGCTTACAAGGGAGATGCATTATTTGCAGGTTCAGCAAGGCTTTCATTATTTAGAATTATATTTGTCTTCCAGGAACAGAAAAATCCTGAAAAAAAAGTAAATTGAATAGGGTCATTCAGTTCTCTCTCATGTAAGAGAAGTTGGAAGTAGCTAAGTCCAAGACATGCATGGTAATTTTGAAGTCAGGGTGGATTCCAGCTGCATCAAACTGAGGGATCATCTTTGTTCCTTTGGTCCAAGGCAGCTGACACAATTTCAGTTGTCACATTCATTTCCAGGTATCAATATGAACAAGGAAAGTTAGAAAAACATGCCCAGTCTGCATGCATCCCATTGGGCAAAGCTGAGACACATAGCCATGCTTCACTGCAGAGAAGCTGAGAAGTTCAGTCTCTAGTCAGGGAATAATGTGTCTAACAAATTTCCTGTGAGAGGAAAATATTAGAACAAGTATTTTCAAAGGCAATTATCAGGTTTACCCGTTTTTGCTTTCAGAAAATACTGATATTCACAGATAGCTCCTTCAGACCTTCTTCCTTCACTGAGGGCTGACACTGCGCCTGGCTAGGAAGACTCTAGTTCCTAAACAGTGGTTCTAAAAATTTAGCATGCACCACAGTGACCTGGCCAGCTTGTGATAACTCAGATTGCTGAGCCAATCCTTGTCGTAGTTTCTACTTCATTGGGTCTGAGGTGAAGCAAGATGACTTTACTTGGGTAAGTTTTCTGGTGATGCCTTTGTTGCCTGGAAAATACATTTGAGAATTACTGCTCCAACAGAAAGGAACACAAGGGAATAAAAAGAAAGAAAGATACTGTGAATATCAATTACAGAGTAGATAAATAGAGAATAGGAAAAACAGAAATAATAATGACATCAAGCCATGAAGAAGGATGAAACCTCTGTTAGCAGGCTGTGTACCCACCTACTAAGTCTCAGAAGAAGACTTCCAGGCTGTAGAACATTCTGGTATGGGACATGACCCAGATGCCAATCCACAAGGGGACCTGGGTGTGACTGTGACCTGACATGCTTGACATCCATTTGGGGAAGCAACAAAGGTCATGCTTGATAGCTGTAAATTGCTCAAGTCTGTTTCTTCTTCACCTCTGACATCTCCAGCCCAACTGGAGTTGCAGGCCCCTGGCCTGCCTGAATATTTGGCTCAGGTTTCCCCTAGGAGGCAGAACGCTGAGTCCAAAAAAGGCAAAGCCTACCTCTTCTCCCCACAGACTCAGTCTAGGACCTCCTGCTTTCCATGTCTTCTCTTTGGAGCCCCCTAACCATGACCAGTGGGATTTGTGTTGGTTAAGTCAGAAACTTCTAAGCACTGATCAAAAAGTACAATGAGAAACATTCTCCAGCTGAGTGGAGCTTCCTTCTTCAGCACTGGGGGGCCCCTTTTCTATTTGCTACTGGTATTTACTTTCTCAGAACAAAAATACATTCATGGCTATGCACACAGGACTTTGATCATACCTCTACTGATGCTTTCTGTGTGCACACTGGTTATTAGAGTACATCCTCTCCTACAGAAGACAAAAGCTGCAAACACCTAGAATAGCACCTCACATCTGGGCAGCCAGTGAGTGTTGGGTTATTGGAACTGAGCCTGGGGTTGCCCACTATATACTTGGTTGACAGGGCTTGAGGCTTTCTGCTGGCTTCCTCGTAGAGACTCCAGCCTCATCTCCACCTGTAAGTGCCACCCAGACCCAGACTGTGTCACATTCTCTTTGCCTCTTCCCTCATCTGAAAACACTGCTGTGAACATTGTGCATGCTACTTTTGAAAGCATGCCAGTCCCTAATGCAGGGCTTTGGCAGGGACAGGGAAAGATAAAAGGAGCAGGATATAAATTGCTAAAGATTTTCTGTCCAAGAGGCAAAGTAGGTGCCTGAGTTTTACCAAAGGAACCCCAAAAGGAAGAGCAATCACAAGTATTGATCCTGAACTAACAGGTCAGTGAATTCTCAATGCTGTTAGTTCACATCATTGTTCTGTGAGTGTATGCTGCAGGTAGAGTCAGACTCACCAGAGGACCTCTGCCTCTGACTGGTCAGACAGCAGGTTGTCACCTCCCTCATCATCGTGGTCCATAAAAAACTCCTCAGAGACGATGTACTAGAAGGTCTTGAGAGAGGTAAATAAAATAATGGTCTAAATAAATGTCTTTTTCTCTGTTCTTTATTTTGGAATTAGAAACCTAGACTCTAGCCAGAAAACATAAGCAGATGAGGATTTAAAGTCACCCATAGCTCAGGTGCCAGCCTATGGAAAACAAAATTGATCTGTTTGGAAACTTGATTTGGCTCATGGACATAGCTCTCTGTTCATCTCCCTTAATCAGCTGCATTTTTTTCCAGTCTCATTTGACTTTTCTTGCCACAGAGATGAAATGCACCTGAACAAGGAAAAGTGGAAGATGTGACGAAGGGATGGAAGGAAGTGGAGCCCTCCTGAGTGAATACCTCTGTGATTTGATTCCCTGCTCACACTGCTGGTGAAGATATTTAAATAGTTGGTCTGCTGATGACCCTCAAAATTGAGATTTTTGGGGGAATTTTTAAAACTAAATAAGCATTAGACTAGTAAAGACTATTTTATAGACTCTAAACTAATCTAGACAGTAACAAGCCGAAGGGATTGGATGGGAGGAATATTTGGGGGGAAGATAAAAAGATTTTTTTTTCTTTTTCCTGCATAAAAGGCAGTTCATTATAAGCCATCAAAAATATGTGGCAACCTATTATATGAAAAATAATATATTGGCAATAAAAATATAGTTGGAGACAGAGTCCAGAGCACATAGAAAAATGTTGTATTTTCAATGTTCCAGTTGTCAAATAGTACACACAATAATAGCGTAAGACAAAGAGATTACTATGGGAGTGCTGTTAAAGAAAGATTTCACATAAACAAGATTCTAGTTAATATGTTAGACTTAGGCAGAGAAGAAGTAGTTATTCTAGGAAAAGAAAAGGCATGAGGTATAGGGAAAGGTAGAGCACTGGTGATTACCCCGTTAATAGCTGCTTAGCAAAGTAATGAGGAGAATCCTAAGGGAAATTTTCGGGTAGCACGATAATGTTAAGTGAAGATTTACAAATTCCCTGGTTGCAAACTGATCAAAAGAAACAAAGAGAAGCAAAATACAGACATATACTTTATTATTGTTCAATACAGTGAGTGGTCATATTTTATGTCACAAACTCTGAGAACTAAGCGTCAACTAAAATTGATCAAAACTAGAAGTTCAAGACTTGAAAACTCTGCTGTACTTTTCAAGATTTCTATATAATATTGTGGGGAGAAGAAGCTCTACATGATAATTTAAAGAGACTCCAACCTAACTTTATCAAAATGAAGACAGGGTATACAAATAGACTATATAGCATATGCATACACTAAATGGCCAAAGCGAAACCTATTATTCCAAGTAGCTAATGTGCACCAAAAAAGAGCAAATACCCAACTCTGCAGCTTAGGTTGGGCTTGAACTCAGGAATACAGCAAAAACAGAAATAATCCTCTGCCCTAAAAAACACAGATTCCAACCATGATTCATAGGGTTCAGTAGTTTTTGAATTAAATGCCTAATTCAAGAAAATTGAAGGTTCTTCCCAATGTCTTGCTGAGACTGTAGCCTTGGGAGTAGCCTCGACTCAGGGCCCGCCAAAGCAGAAATATTAAATTGTAAAGCCTTTATTTTTCTAGGCAGGATGAGGAGCCAGGAGAAGGCAGACAGTTAAATAAAACATCAGTTCACACCTATTAAAAGCAGTACAGGCAGGTTCTGTGCCCAACTGGCTGGAAGAAATCTGTGGCAGGCTGACTTTCAGTGAAGATCACGTCTCCACCTTCCTGTTTTAATTCGGTTTCTCTGGCAGATGTGTGCTTTCTTGGCTTGAAGGAAATATGCTTAACTACCACCATCTTGATGGTTGCCCAAGACAGAAAGGGTTTCCTTCACCACTTGGGGAGCTGTGCTTTTGACGTCCACAAGCAGAAGACCACTGCCTCCCACCAAAGCCTTGGAGAACAAGCTTCCAGTGGAAAGGAGGGACCTATGCTGGGCTAGACCAGCTCACATGGATTTGGTGGAAGAGACTTCATCTAGGTTGACTGAAGCTATAAATTCTAGCCTATTAACAGATGCCTGACAGCTAGGCTGTTTTAGTAAACAACTCTGCACTAAGTGCAAATTGTAAAGCATGACTGAGGCCTAACCCCCGCCAAGCTTTGGAGCAGCCAGGTGCTGCATTCCGAGGTAGCCTCCAAGGCTCTCCATATGTAGCTACCCTTTTCCTATGGATTACATAAAAGTATCATGGTCTTGTCATTGTTTTCCAAATAGATTCGACATTCTAACCCCCAGAAGGCCTCCATCAAAGCAGAGGAGTGCTTGCTGGGTGTGTGCATATTGGTCTCCTACTGTGGCAGTTAACATCACGTATTTTTTAATCTTATTTTTTTAAATGTATTTGGTTGTTGCAAGGTCTCAGTATGCAGCTCGGACCCATGGTGATCTTTCTGCTTTCAGCCTCCTCAGCACTGGAATTACAGGTGTGCACTACCACATCCAGACTCTGGCCAACTCAACCTACCCTAGGGGTGGGGCTGATGTGACATACAATATGATGCCAGGGATCAAATCATGGTCCCTGTGCTTGCCTAATCAGGCACTTTGGTCTGCTGAACTATCTTGTCAGTCCCTTGCTAATCTCCTACTTTAGGAAGTCAAAGGTGCAAAATGATTTAGAGGGCTAAAATCAAAGTATTGGCAGAACTGCTTTCCTTCTGGAGATTCTAGAAGAGAATGCATTTCCTGCATCTTCCAGGCTCTAGAAGCCACCTACGTGCACTGGCTCCTAGTCATTTACTCAACCACTGGAGAATGTCACTCTAATCTCTGCTGCCATTGTCAGCCTTTCCCTGGATACTGACCGATTTTCTCCCCCTCTGGACACTGGGATAGATTAGAAGACACTGAAGCCCCTAAGAACACACTCAGCCACCTTATCTTTGACAAAGGGG
>NDGM011124906.1:0-13563 GCA_002564305.1 Octomys mimax
AAAAAAAAAAAAAAAAAAAAAAAAAGACAGAGAGAGAGAGACAAACAAACAAACAAAAAAACCTAGTAAGTATGTACCTTAGAGGCTGGCTATGTACCCTTTCCACTGGCAGCCCGTACAGATTGCCCTTCCACACCACTCAGCCTTTGGGCTATAAACCAATTTGAGCTCCATCCCTTATCTCTAAATGATATGTAGATGACTGAATAATCTAGTGGTTTTGAAACATTAATATGTAACTATCAATTAGAGGGCCCTGTGAAGCACAGGTGTTGGGCTCCCCCTCTAGTTTCTGATTCAGTAAGTCTGGGGTGGAGCCCTAGAATGTGCATTTTTAATAAGTTCCCGAGCAATGCTGATGTGGGCTAGGGACCACATTTTGAGAATGGTCGCCTTAGGTTGTTACATGCCAGTCATAAGCGCTAAGAAGCGAAACAAGGTTCCACAACATACCTATATTTCAGTAACAACAACGGATGAGAAAGTCTCTGAGGGGTGTTTGAGGTTGTGCTAACAGTACCCTCTGCAAATATCCTTTTAGCTTGGGTCATGATACAACCCACTGAAAAAAATAGTTTGAAAATTGGTATAATGTACACCTAAATATTTGAGACTGCACTCTTACCTGCATATCTTGGGGCTGCTTAGTTTTAATGACAAATTTTTGCCCAAGAAATTGTTCAAACAGATCACATCAGATAAAGACATCTAAGGTCCTTCAAGGGCACTGTTCCAAGGGACACGCCCTCTTGCAGAACACATGCATTATCTGGGAACTCAATTCTAAGCACATAAATGTGGCTGATCATCTCATTACTCATAATAGCACATGACTCAAGAGCTCTCGTGTAAGGCTTCCAATAAATGTTTTCTGGCTGGTTAAGTTGTCCCTGAATTGTGACCGTCCCAAACGTGAGCTGGGTTTACCTATACTTTCCTGTCTCCCTTCTGTTCCCATGTCCACATGTCAGCAATAACAGGGCCCAAGAAAGTGCCCTTGAGTTCACCGCTGGAGGCCTGAGCATGTAGCCTTCTAAAACTACTCTTCCACCTATGAAATTTAAAGAATGCCAAGCGACAGATTTCTGTTGTTAAGGAGAGGAAAGAAGGAGAAGCAAGCTCCCAGAGATGTGGTCCTAGTAGGCATTCAAAACCTCCAGAATTCTTAGCTCTTGCTTATCTTGGCTTGAGCCTTTGTTAANAAAAAAAAAAAAAAAAAAAAAAAAGGGAAAAAGAAAAACCCAAGCAGTCTTGTGAAAACTAGCTTCTCAGTAAGCTACATAGACGCTTCCTGGTTACCCCTGATATGAGAATAACCTTTAAACTATTTCCATTTCTGATCCCAGCTGGAAACAGGAAACGCATGGGGTACAGCTTTAAACAAAAACAAAGGGACCAAAAGATAAACCAAATTGTCCCAGAGTTCAGAAGAGGTTTATGCTAAGTGTTAGAGGAATCAGATCTAGTGAATCCTCCCCCACTTTCTGCCGGTTCAGGAATTCCTTCCAGGGGAGGGGGTGGGAAGGAAAGAACTGTACTAAATTGCGCGACACTGCCATCTTCAGGGCTGACAGGGAATATTTTTCAGGGTCAGTCCGATAAATCATCTTGCTAAGGCTTCATTTAAATATAATCAGATGGTTAAAAATTTGACAGCAGACAGCCTGGAACAGATTTTTCTACTGTTTCCAATGTTTGAAAAGTCAGTAGACACAGCTTTTTTGTGGTGTATGCACATTTTAAAAAAATATTTGCTGATTGAAAAGCCATTTACAATAAATAAAAAAGTTTAAATAGCTCAAACTGCATTGCCAAATGATGGGAGTAGCATAGACACAAACATATTGTTCTGAAAAAAAAAAATTCCTTAAGAAAAGTATGAATCGAATGATTTACCAGTGCTGTTTGAACAGATGGTGTGATTAACAACTAGTGTGTTAGCCATCTAAGGAGTTTACAGAGAAGTAAACAAATGCAAAGGAAAAATCACTTTATTCCCCCAAAGAGATGTTAGTTCATTTCATTACAAAATTTGGAAGTCTGCACTTTGAAAATTGGATAGTCTACGGCGGTACTGAGCATGAGGACGTACAGGAGGCTTTAAAAACTATTTCATTTCTGATCAAGGCCCAAGGTTCAGTGTGGGCTCCAGTAAGAGGGAGAAGTTGAGGTTGCCACTGTGGTCAAAGTGCCAGAGGCAGCTGGGGCGGGCTGAATACACTGGCCCTGGAGTAAGAGGTCAGGGTCTGGCCTGCCTCTGGCACCAGATGCTGTGGCTTGGAGGCGGTTCTCCTCTCCCTGGACTTACTTTCTTTGTTTGGAAAATAAGAGCAAGAGCCAGATGAGCTGTACAGCTGAACTTCAAAAACTTTAATATGCACCTGGGGATCTCATTAAGATGTAAATTCTAACCTAAGGCAGGGTCTGAGGCTGAGAGTCCTCGCAGGCTCCCAGGTAATGCTGACTTTGCTCATCTAGAGAACACATGTTCATCACCCGCGTGCTATAATCCCTTCCAGCAAAGCTACTCTACGTTGATAGGCTAAGGGCTGCCCTGAGAGGAGGAGAATAAGAGGTGTTTGCTTTACCGGGGTTATGACCCAGGAAAATACACAATATGGACAGAAATATTTCCAATTTATAAAAATACACAATAAATATAACAAAAGTTGCACTGAGTTTAAAGACATGTATTTTATTTAAATTATAGAATTAACAGTGAGAATTGACTTTTGATAGAAGCCAGGTGAGGGAAGGGTCCTAGAAATTGGATAGAGAAACCAAATACATGAGGCTGCACAGAGAGAGAAGTTGAGAGACAGTGTCATCAATGAGTGTCCACAGTGTCTTCAAGACTGGACTTGAAACCACCAGAATTAAAAACTCTTGCTCTCTGAAAAGCATTGGAAAGAGGATCGAAAGGCTAGAAGAGAACACCTGCCAATCACACATCTAACAGGGGACATCTATGCAGAATACACAAAGAATTTTCAAAACAACAGTAAGAAAACATTGCAACTTTAGAAAAGGCAAAAAATCTGGATACTTACCCAGAGGAAAACTAAGGATGGTAAATAAAAGGTACTCAATGCCAGAAGTCACTAAGGAAATTCAGATAAAAGCAGTGATGAGGTATTATGATGGCTAAAATCAAAAATATTGTCAATACCAAGTTCTGACAAGGATGTGGAGAAACCAGATTGCTCACACATTGCTGGTAGGGATGTCAAGTGAGATGACACTCCTGTAAACAGGACACTAAGTTTGGACAGAGTGCTAGAGTATGAAGGAGGAGCAGAAGAGAATTTGGGGAGGGGATGAAACAGGCTAATGTCCTGACCATGGTTGTGCTTGTACCGAATTAGGCATATGTTAAAATACATAGCATTATATATTGAAGACAATCAATTTATAGTCTGCTGGTCACTTTTCAAAAATTGGTCTTAAAAACACAAAACAGTTTGCAGTCTTTTGTTTGTTTGTTTGTTTGCGGAACTGGGGATTGAACTCAGGCCCTTGTGCTTGCCAAGCAAGCACTTATTCTACTGAGCCATCTCTCTGGCACCTGCGGTTTTAAACTTTGTGTAGAAATGAAAAGATTTTGAAAGCCTGGTTAATTAAGTAAATGTTTCCCAG
The DNA here is from genome assembly GCA_002564305.1 of Octomys mimax. Lineage (NCBI taxonomy): Eukaryota > Metazoa > Chordata > Mammalia > Rodentia > Octodontidae > Octomys > Octomys mimax. Next base: position 3,637 of record NDGM011124906.1, read on the forward strand.
CCGCCAGTATAATATTTTACCAAAAGGCTTCTAGTTTGGGCTGCGCCTTTGTGTCTTTCTCACACATGACTGTGCTCCAGCCCCAGCAGCTCATCGTCTCAGGTATGTGGCGCTCTTTCTTTTTCTGATTATTTGTAAAATGTCACAAGAATCTTTTCCTGCAAGTGAAGGCCTGATATTTAACATAAGTCCATGGTGAGGCAAGCAGACCAACTCATCATGTCAAGGTCTTGCCCTCCAAGAAACATAATACTCTTGTCAAAATAAACTAAGTTGATCGATTCTCCCATTGTTTGTGTCATTTACACTCCCTGGAAATTTCACAGAAAAAAAAAAAAAAGTAGTAGTAAGCCCTTCAGAATGAAAAGAAAGAACAGACAAACAGCTACAAGAAGATATTTGATCTCATTAGTACTTACAAAACTAAAAACATAAGATGCCTTCATTTTATTTATTTATTTATTAGCTTTAGTTCTGGGGATTAAGTCTTGTATTGAGCTACATTTCCAGTCCTTTTTAAATTTTGAGATAAGCTCTCCCTAAATTGCACACCTGGTCTTAGATTTAGGATTTTTCTGCCTCAGCCTCCTGCGTAACTCAGATTATAGGCATGAACCACAACTTCTCGTCCCAAACACCACTTTTTAACCTAACAGATTTATAAAAATTAAGCAGAATGATCACACATAAGGTTGGGGAGGGTTAGGAAAATGAGACATGGGAATCAACTGATAATACTTTTTAAGAAGCTAGCTTGGCAGCAAAAGGCTTTAAAATGTGCATTATTAGGGGGCTGGTAACTCAACTTCTAGAAATGTATCTTAAGAGATAATCAAGCCACAGTGTCTGGCCTACTCTTGTTTTTAATAGCACAATATTGAATGGCAGGCTGTAAAATCTCATCCAGGGAATAGATAAAGATACTGTTTCATTTTCTGATATGATAGATACTCCGCAGTTTCAGAAACTGTAATGAATTAAAGCACATCATGAACATACTGAGACCCAAATAAGTTATATAACTCTAGCTCGGTAATATTATCTACCTATAAAAAGAAAGATTAGTTAAAGATATTGCATAATGTACAGACAGCACCAACAGGAAAAATCATAATGTGTATCTACATTTCTTGACATGGAAAGACTTACATTGAAAATTGCAGAACATAAAATAATATGACCTGATTTAATGAAAAATTTACAAAAAGAGAAAAAATGTATATTTTTTTTTTTTTGGCGGACCAGGGATTGAACTCAGAGCCTTGCACTTGCTAGGGAAGTGCTTATTCCACCAAGCCATCTCCCCGGCCCCAAGAGAAAAAATATTTTGGGGGAGAAATTATGTAAGAGTACAATTCGAGATATTATCACATTTATTACTTGGTAACAGAATCATACCCGATTTTTATTTTCTTCTTCATATGTTTCTGTATGCATGCACATTGGCAAGCTCACTTCTTAAATGATCTATCAGTTTACCCCCATGTCCTCCATCCTAGTTTTATTCAATGACAATATATTACTTTGTGATTGAGAACAGTCTGATGAAATTATTTCCAGATACACCTAGCAGTTTAATCAGGTATTAACATTAGTCCCTTTTTCCCTAAAAGATTACACTTCTTAGCTATGTGACTCCTCCTTCTCATTCAACTTCACACTTTGCCAGGTCTTTTAAGCAGTAGATTAGAAGCCTTTGGAGTCATACGGGTGAGTCCCTGCCCCTGGCACAGTGACACAAGTTACACCAGTAGCCCGTCCCAGATGGTGATCAGAGCTGAAGCCCATCGTAAGTCTCAGCTGGGGGTCAGCTCCCTCCGGGACCTTCCTGTACCCTAACTTCTTCTTCACAACTCCCAGCCTCTTCTTCTGGTGTTAACTTGGAAACAGGATTCAGCCTTGATATTTTCCCAACATCTTCCATTAAAATGAGGAAAAGATCATAGAATCTTTTAGTTTACCTTAAAACTTGGTTTCATTAAAAATACTGGCACGGTCTTAACTTTTTTCAAGTAATAAAATGTCAAGACAGCAAAAAGCGAAAGTTTCTCCTTTCAGGATTAAATTTCTTTTTATGCTTATACTTTTCTAATCAGGAAAAAAAAATACATGAATTCGCTAGATTGGTTTCTTTTTCATTCACTCATAATTTTTTTCCATAGCTCCTCAGCTTGCTGGTTGGATGTATTTAAAAATAATTTTTGGTTTAGAAAATTTTGTAATATGCACCTAGATGCATTTCATTTCTTAATGTTTAGGCCTCACCTAATGCATGGACATTTTCTGGCAAACAATTTTCATCTGTTTTCATTCATGTCTTAATCTGGCTTGGGGCTTTTAAAAATAATTTTAAAATCTATTTCCAACAAGTTTTTCTGAACATTCCTGGAATTACAACTAAACTGATGGTTTTTTAGCTTTCTCTCCATGTTAGTATGTGGGACTTAATTGCGCCTAAAGACGTCTTTTGAATGCCTGATTAAGTTCAGCCCTTGTTCAAGATGCAAACCCTCGGTCCGTGCCATGTGAGGTTATTCTACTTTGTCACACTACTTTCTATTTTGTCTCCTCCTACAGCCTCATCTCCGCATTTCATCCTGAATTAGTAGCCTGACAACTGACAAGTAGATAACTGAGGTTTTTAATTTCTTGCCTGACCTGACTTTTCAGCTTCCCTAGTTTCACTGAAGCAGGTTGTCAGGACCCCGGTGAAGCTCTTGTTTTCTGTTTTTATTTTTTTATTTGTAGTTATGGAATTTTTGCTGGCAAAGACTGCAGAGGGAATACTTGCTTAGAACAACTTCCAGTGTCACTTTTCCTTGACAAAGAACGATCCGAGTCCCAGGGCCTCCAGCCTAGATATACTATTTGTTACGCACGAGTCTCCAGTTACACCGAAACCACTTATTTGGTACTGCCCCTCCCTTACACACTACCAAACATCCCATTTCACCCAGCTAGTGATTTTGCCATTTTGATATGTTGGCCTGACTTTTTTCCCATTTCCCACAAATGAGTGATAAACTAAATATCATTTCCCTCTAGGAAATCGACTTTCCTTGGATGACAGCATCAAATGCCCTCCAACAACTCTAGGAACTCATGGTATGTTTTTATTAATGTGTAGGTTTCTCTTTAACTTATAAACTGCTTTATCAACTTAAAAATTTTGTCTTGTTTTGGGCTTTTTGAGCCAAGGTCTCACTATGTAATCCAAGCTGACCTTGAATTTATAGCGATCCTCCTGCCTCAGCCTCCCAAGCGCTGGGATTACAGGCATGTGTCACCACGCACAGCTTAAAAATATTTTAAACAAATTTCCTTTCGGTCTCCTTGCTTCACTTAGTCCCCACTGCTACAAAAGTCCTGTTGTAACAACTACTATTTATAACTATGGTATACAAGTGCCTTCTGAGATATTGTATCATCTTTGTGAGAGCCGTAAGGGAACATTTCCAATTGCAGTTTCATAGATGAAGAAACTGAGATTTAGGGAGTTTAAATAACTTAGCTAGGATAAGACAGAGCTGTTCAGATCATGACTCTCTGGTGCGAAGACTACTTCTTCTTTTATGCCAGGATGTCTCCCATGAATTTAGCACCCCACCCAGGTTCCCATGTCTGAGTATCTTATCCAATTTCATGAACAAAATACTCCAGTGGGAATGTGCACTTAGCATCTTCCTTTGCATCAGCCTGTGCAAAGTGAGACTGACATGACTTAAGATACATGTGACTTTCTCTTCAATTCCTTTTATTTGGATTTCTCTTCAGGCCCCTAGACATCCATCCAACTGCATTACTTTTTCTTCCAGAAGCTTAATTCCTTTTCTAAAGTCTTATGTGGTTCCTTGAGCTAGCATTACTTTTCTCTGCTTCCTAAATAAAACTAATTATTAATTGATTTCTTTTTAACATGGCAGCAAATCAGTGTACCAGGAAGCAGCTAGTCAGAGGACCCAAAGAATGCAGAGTAATTATTTTCTTGGGAAAATGAACACCTGGGTTCCCAAGTGAGAGCATCCTCCCAGCCCTTCATTGGAAGCCGGTGACAGGGGTTTATATTTCGCAGGTGTTGCAGGTCATGTGAACCTTGCTCTATTTTGTTTTGTTTTTGGTGGAACCAGGGATTGAACTCAGGCCCTTGTGCTTGCCAGGCAAGCGCTTGTTCCACTGAGCCATCTCCCCGGCCCCCAGCCCTCCATTGGTTCTGGAGGAGCAAATGCTCATCAGGTCCTCATTCACAGCGCAGTGCTAGCTCTGCCGTTCTCTTGAACACTGACTTATACCCCGGCACTGGAGAAGATAATGGATCTAACTGCAATTAGAGGAACAGGGTGGAGAGAACATCAAATAGCCTTCTAAGGGGAAGACAGTAAAGAGTAAGTGAACTAAATGGCCAGAACGGAATGCAGGTATTCATCTCCAAATACATGGTTTTGATTTTTGTTTTTTAATTTTTATTTTAGAGAAGGGTCTACAGGGTGCTCAGAGTCTCACTGCGTAAATCGGACTCATAGTGATCCTCCTGTTTACAGCCTCCCAAGTGCTGGGATTATAGTACGCGCCACCACATCCAGTCTCAATTGCTGTCTCAGCGCACCCCAGGGACAGGGCTGGCATGCAGGCCCGAGGTTCAAAACCCGAGCTCCTGCACCTGCTTGCATGTGCTTTAATCTGCTGAGCTATTTGGCCAACCCCAAAATACATCTTAAAGAAGCACAAAACTAGCAATTTATACCAGGTTTACTTCTCTTTTGGTTATTTAACTCTTGTGGGGTAATTTTATTAACCTCTTCCTCAGTTAACCAGCAAGTCTAACCGCTGCTTGTAAGTCCACCCCACAGCCTCCATAGCCTGGCTGGGTAATTCTGATGTGGGAACATAGCCTTCACTGTACTAAATGCCCTGGGTGGACTCCAGACTCCGTTATCTCTAATCCCAACCATTTAGGAGTAGTGGGTCAACTTCTGCAGAACAAATCTCTGCTTCTGCAGCCCCCTAATGTTCTCCTGGGATCCCTTAAGATGTTTGCATTATGATTTGTAGGTATCATTTTTAAGAAATCAATATTCTTTTAAAGCTTTCTTTACCAAGAAATCACTATTATCATCATCGGTATTATTATTACAATTGTTGAACATAAACTCTTTTTAATATAACAAAATTGAAGTTAAACTCATGAATCAAACACTTTGAAATTATATTCAACCACAGATTGAGTCTTTGCTTGTCCATCAGACTCTAAATTGTCTGATCCTGCGCATCAGGGCTGTACTCCCTGGATGATGCTCCTTACTTCCTGTAGGTCTCCCATTTCACATTTTTCCCATTTTATCCCACTATTGTTGTTTATGTTGATAAACTACTTTAAATTGTTTTAGAACACAGGAGTATATAAATAAATTAAATACCTGGAAAAGCTCCTAGACTAGTAATTAAGATTTGACTGTTTGAATTAAGTTTGAATGTTTTCACCACAAAGCAATGATAAATTTTGGAAAATATTGAACCTGATTGAAACTGTACACAATGTATGCATGTATCAAAATATTACATGGGCTGAGCATGGTGGCACATGCCTGTAATCCCAGCACTTGGAAGGCTGGCGCAGGAAGATCGTTGAAGGTTCAAGAACAGCCTGATTTACAAAGTGAGCTCAAAGACACCCTGAAATACATAGCGATACCTTGTCTCCAGAAGACCAATAATAATAATAACAATAATAATAATAATAATAATAATAATGGTTTATGTTTTTTACATCAAAGTTTAAATTAATTTGAATTTAAAATAACATTTGTCATTAGTTGAAGGACCTGAAAGAAGTCACTGAAATACTGCAAGCGGAGTCTTGGTTTCCTCATCTGCCAAATTATGTACTTGCCTAAAATGACCCCTACGGGTTCCTACCATCTGACCTTGGTGTGACAGCATTGCTAATCAAAGGGCAAACAAAAACCAGGAAATACCTCCACTGCAGCAAGGCTCCTCGTAGTCAGCTGGCACTCCTCAGCCATCACCACTTCCTTTCATTGTGCATTTCTGTATGAACGAGGCCACAGTGAAAAAATTGCCCATTTCCTGTGTTTTTCAGGTACACGTGAATAGTTACTACAATTAGATGCACTTTTTGAGATTTCAAAAGCAGAAATGAAGCAGAAACTATCATGATAAGTTTTGTTTCTTCAGTTCTGGTGGGGAAACAATGGCAGGGAAATGCTCATGTCCAGTCTCCAGTTTATTTGTCAAGAGGCAGCTAGATATTTATACTTAGCAGGAATCAAACTCAAGATCTTTTTCTTTTTTGTGTTTTAGGACAGGGTCTACAGGGTCTCACGGTATAAATCAGACTCGTAGTGATCCTCCTGTTTACAGCCTCCCAAGTGCTGGGATTACAGGTACATGCCACCACATCCAGTCTCAATTGCTGTCTCAGCACGCCCTGGAGGTGGAGCTGGCACCAAACTCAGGATCTTATGATTGCCAGGAAGGCACTGTGCCACTGAGCTATATTCCAGGCCCATGAGGCAGCTATAAGGGTGGTAGAACTCATGCTTCCTGTGCCAGGCCCAGCGCCACATTTCGCTGACTATCACCCAGAATCCTTTGTGACACTGGGGGCTGTGGCTCCTAAGCCTGGCTCTCTTAATTCTCATTTGCATTGGCAGTAAGGAGTGCAGTATCTCCAGGGCTCAGCAGTGTTCTAAGAGTCATTGGTGGTTATCTTTTAGAACCTACTACTCTGTTCTCCTATTAGTTTTAATAAACATGTAGCTCATACTAAATACCTTTGTCCTCAGAGTCGACAGTACTACCCCAAAATATGTTAATTTGCTAAGGGAATTATTTTGAGTTGAAAGCAATTTGGAAACAGCAGATATAGGAAAAAATCCTTGTACACCCTGCATTTCTGCTTAAAAATACAGTATAAATTTTCCTTTGTAACAGTGTTCCCTCCCCTTCTCCCCAGGCCAGGAACCAAACCTTACTGAAATAAGCCTCACAGTCCACTAGTGACTCCTCATGTGTTTACCTTCCCACAATTTACTGCCCTTCGAAGACCAAACTAGACATTTTCCCTTATCTTGTCACCTCTCCACGAACTCACTGCTCACGATTATGATGCTACGAAAGCTTTCAGTCCTAACCCCTTATTTGGGTTTGCATTTTCTTTCCTGAGAAATCCTGAGAGCATATAAGAAATTAACATAAAAATAACTTGCATGCCCCTTATTTGTGGCTTTACCTAGTTTAATTCCAGCATCTCGGTAGTTTCAATTAAAATTAGAGGAGTAAACTCTTTTCTCTAGTATATATTTATTCTTGAGTTTCTTCTTTTTTGGTTTTTGCTGTGTGTGTGTGTGTGTGTGTGTGTGTCTGTGTGTGTCTGTGTGTGCATGTGTATCTGTGTCTGTGTGTCTGTGTATTTAAACAGTTGAAAAAATGAAAACATAATCAAATTGATAATTCTTTTTAAATTTCCTTAATATCCATCCCTACTTGGCACAAATATAGCAATATATAAAATAAAGCACAATAGTCTTCTGGACTTGTTTAGTGCTTGGCATAATTACCTTCTTTTGTGACATAGCATGCATGATTCTAAGATTTTTTCTTTGGAAATTGTATATGTTATTTTGATTTTTTTTATTTTTTGCTTTGCCTGCTATTTTGTTTAGATTTTCTTTTCAAATGGTTGAAGTGTGTGTGTGTGTGTGTGTCTGTGTGTGTCTGTGTGTGTGTGTGTGTGTGTGTGTGTGTAAAATCCAAAAGAAAGTTATTATTTTGAATTTTACTTTAAAAAGGTTATGGATTTGCAGGCAGTGATGGAGGGAAAAAAAAGTGAGGGAGGCCCAGTGTACCTTCTGTTTTAAAATACACGTTTTACTATCAGTAAAATTTTAGTTACTCAGCCCCTGATTTTTCTAACACACATCATACCACACTATTTGTTCCTCAAAGATCTTATACAGAAAGAGATGTCACCAGAAGTGGCAGAGTATAAACTTGTAAGCATCTATCCCTTTAGAAAAGCAACTAATAGTGATGATGATTATACAATAATGTGAAAATTATTGTATAAAATTAAAGCCACTGTATCATATGCTTAAAATGGTTAAAATGGCCATTATATACTATGCATTTTACTACAATGAGAAAAATTTAAAGGGTATATGGGAGAAAAACATTGGCAGAAATTGTCAGCATCATCTCTTTAAAATTTTATGTGTTTGGTAGAGGATCTCACTATGCAGCTCGGAGTTGTAGTGATCCTCTTGTTTCAGCCTCCCCAGCACTGGGATTACAGCTGTGAGCTACTATGCCCGGTCTTAGTGGCTGGCTTGGCACAGCCAGGGCAGGAAGGGACAGCATGTGGTACTGGGGATTGAACCTGGATCCTTGCACCTGCCTAGGCAGGCAGTTATACCACAGAGTCATCTCCGCAGCCCACATAGAACTCTGAAATCCAATGAAAACTGTACAACAGTCAGGGCAGGCTCCTGATGAGTGAAGCTGTTCCACCAATGCTAAGACAGCACTATGGCATCCCCTACTCCCTGGTCACAGTGGCCGTGAAGATGGTAGCATGACTTTCTAGTGTTGTTTGTTAGCACCAGAGGGAATAACATGGTATCCTTCTCAAAGGATTGTGGCTGCTTGGGACTCTTTGATGGACTCCTGAAGGTATAAGAACTTGCCTTTATTTTTGCTGGACTCAGAGCATTTCCAGAGTTTGAGAGACTTCCTAGGCCTCATGTACCAAAACCAAAGTAGTAGGCATTGGAGCCTGGGACAGGACTAGTAGTCAACACAAGCAATAGACAGACTGAAAACTCTGAGAAGAATGATATTAAAAAGTAAAAATGTGTGGGGAAATAAAGGCTTTTTAAATCTCCTACTTATACTAAGGAATTGATAGCACTCCACACATGCCGAGAGCGTGGCAAATACCTGTGCAAGTCCTTTCAAGTCTCCTAGCCTTGCCCTCTGACTTACTGTCTGAGCAGGACCTGGAAGCTAAGACAGAGCTAAAAAATGGTAGCAGATGGGGTGGTATACACCTACAGTTCCAGCACTCTGAGAGACTGAGGCACGTGAACTGCAAGCTTAAATCCAGTGGGAAACTTAGGGACTTAGTAAGATTTTGTCTGAAAAAAATAAAAATAAATTTATAAAAAGAAAATCTTGGGATGAAGCTCCTGGTAGACTCTAGGTTTCATTCCTAGGACCATGAAGGAAGGAAGGAGGGAAGGGGGGAAGGAAGGAAGGAAGGAGGGAGGGAAGGAAGGAAGGAGGGAAGGAAGGAGGAAAAGAAGGAAGGAGGAAAGGAAGGAGGGAAGGAAGGAGGAAAGGAAGGAAGGAAGGAAGGAAGGAAGGAAATAAGGAAGGACAAAGGAAAATGGTGGGAAGGGAAGGGAAAAGAAAAATAGTCTAGGCAAACATTAAGTTGTGCTCTCATTAGCCAAGATGTGTTTGTTTTTGTTTTTTTTGGTTTTTTGGTACCAGAGATCAAACTCAGATCTTGTGCTTGCCAGCAAGGCGCTTAAGCCATTGAGCTATCTCCCCAGCAATGCTGTGCTCTCAAACTGAGCTAATCTATCAGGATTGGGAGAGTTTTGCTTTCCCTTCTCTGTTTTCCCTTTCAGTTCCAGGCATTTAGAGAAACACTGTCAGAATGCCCAACCACTAAGCTAATAGGACACAGATTTTGGTAAGCAAGTATGACAAAAAAAAAAAAAAATAGATTATATACAAATAGTTTTTAACAGTCACTAAACCAAATAGCCTGCAAAAACAAAACCCAAGAAAGGAAGAGAATCTGATTTCCAAGGCTACTACACTATAATATTCAAATATCTGGTTTTCAACAAGAAAAATTATAAGGCATACAAAAAAGTTACGGCCTTTTCACAGAAAAGTAAA
>NDGM011124908.1:0-12596 GCA_002564305.1 Octomys mimax
AGCTACATTCTCATAATTCAATGAATAGAAGGATTTATTTTAATAATGTTTGTAAATAGAATACTGTATCTCCATCTTGTACAACAAATAATCACTACAAAGACAGTAAAAAAAAAAATGTCCACCTTGAATGGGGAGACACAGATGGTTTGTTTGGACACTTACTTAATCTCTATTGTTCCTTATTCCATGTGAAATTTAAAATGATTTAAGAACATTCAATACTTGGCTGACTTGCAATTTCCTCATGTTCAATTTGGAGAAAATAAACCCTCATTTTCAGCAAATAAGATTGAAAGGAAAATTTTATATGGAAGTTGCTGGTACACAATTTGCACTACATGTAATTATTTAATTACACTTATCTGTATATCTTGGCAGCATTAGAGCCCCAAAGAAATAATGCCCCCTAATGCTCCCACAAAGGATTACTAGGCATTATTCCACATGAAGGCCGTGTGAAAACCTGTTAGTCACTTGAACAATAAACACAAGGCTAAGAAGTGACACAAAGATGACCTTGAAATAGCAGTCATTGTAAAAGACAGTTTGATATTCCTACAAAGATAAACGCAATCTTCCCATATACTCCAACAGTAATATTCTCGGGTATGCAAATGAGTTGAAAATTTATATAAAAATTTCACACTGGGTGTGTACAATTTTATTTATAACTGCCCCAAATTGGAATCAGCCAAGATGTCCTTTATGCTTTTTTTTTTTTCTTCAGTGTTTAGGACAGGGTCTACAGGATCTCACTACTACATCAGACTCGTAGTGATTCTCCAGTTTTCAGCCTCCCAAGTGCTGGGATTATAGGCGCGCACCACCACGCCCAGTCTCAATCATCAGCTCAGCGCACCCCAGGGGCGGGGCCGGCACAGCACGCCAGGGATTGAATCCCGGCCACTGCACTCTGCCTAAGGAGGCGCTTTAGTCTGCTGGGTTATCAGGTTGGCCTCCTTTATACTTTTTATCTTATTTTATGTTGTACCAGGAATTGAACTCCGGACCTCGTGCTTGCCCAGCAAGCTGTGCCGCTGAGCTATCTTGCAGGAAAGATGTCCTTCAGTAATTAATGAATACACAAGTTGATAGGTCTTTTTAGTGGAATATAATTCTACAATTAAAAGCTTAATCATGACTGGCCATGAAAAAGATATGCTCAAAATTTAATTACATATTGCTAAGTAAAAGAAGCCAATCTTGAAGGTCATACAATATCTGATTTGAAATACGTAACCTTAGAAAAGGACAAAATTATGGAGATAATAAAAGCACCAGTGGCTGGCAAGTAACTAGGGTGAGAAGAACAAGGCTTATCCACAGCATATCTGTGCTTCCTAAGTGAGGAAAAGCTTAATACATAGAAGATAAGGAGCTCTTAGAGCTGTGACAAAATATGATACTAACCCATAGAACTATAAAACGCACACACAATAATGTCCCCTGATGCAACTACAGACTTTAGTTAATAATAACATAGCTATATTTGTTCTACTATGTAGGATATTAATAAGGAAAGCTCTAGATAGAAATGTAGGGAAATTGTCAGGATTTTCTGCTTAACTTTCTTGCAAACCTGTAACAGCTCTAAGAAATAAAATCACTAATTTAGATCAAGACAAAACAAATTTAATGTACTGCACCTCTACACTTATACTATGTATAAGATGCTGTTTGTCATTGACATTTCCATTGAGTTACAGGATAATACAGGTGGATTAATTTTTGTTTACTAAATTTACACTACAATCATTTTCTCTAGGCTTTAATTCTGCCAGCAATGAGACCTGGGGACAAATTTCAGACTACTCATTACCAGGACTAGAAAACAGCTCACAAATATCTGCTCCACCTGTCTGCCTCCAGCACAGTGAACCAGAAAGACCGCACAGCAGCCTTTCGCTGGCCCCATTTTACAGATTGGTCGCTTAAAGATCTGCATAGCTTTTATGCCATAAGAAAAGCATTAAAGGATTCCTTCTCCTAAACCAGACCTAACTAATGGAAGCCAGGAGGAAGCCATTTTGGTTCCATCAGTCCCACAATGCATCTTTGAGTGGTTTTAGACCTGCGAGATCAGACAACGGCCTCACTCGTTCCTACCACTAGCATGTTTCTCTTCCATAGGTCTTACTTTCCATTCTGCCTGCTTTAGTTCACTGCATCTCACTGTGAATACCTTACCACTTAACACTTTATTTTCATATACAATTGCCAGTTTAAAGAAGATAGTCCTGACTAGTGAGATAGCTCAGTGGTCTAAGCACCTGCCTGGCAAGCACAACCAGTCATGGTGGGGCACGCCTGTAATCCCAGCACTGGAGAAGCTGAGACAAGAGGATCACTCTGAGTCCAAGCTCTCTAGCCAGACCCTGTACCAAATAAATGAATAAATAAATAAACAAATAAATAATATTTTTTAAAAAAGAATATGGTCCAATAAATGCAGTGGACCAAAACAGAGATGCCAAGAGAATAGTTTCCATGTTAGCTCAAAATGATCCAGATTTTCATTGTGTGTGTGTATGTTTCTTTATGTATGAACTGTGGTCTCTGACTTACATACATTTCTGCCATCTGTAAACCTATCTTTTCTTTGCAAAAGAATCCATGACAAAACATACTTAGAGTCAAATTCTCTCACGTTTTTCATTTTCACTATTCTCCCAAATATGTCACTACTTACACATGACTTAATATGTTACATAAATAACGGTGGTTCAAAAACTTCATACATTTATTTTATTTCCCATTATAAATATGTTAGCAGCACACCAAACCTACAGTTTCATAAACATTATTTTTCAGGGATTTTAATGAATAATCTTTAAAGAAAAATAATTTAGGTACTACATGGCTAAACCAAGCCCATCAGACGATAACATCATACTGTTTGGGAAACATAAATTTTAACCAACAAAATAAAGCACATTAAATTACTATATAGTGACATTTTTGTTTTCTTTCCTTTTTTAATAAGTTGAATTTATTTATTTATTTGTTTGTTTATTTATTTCATACAGGGTTTTGCTATGCAGCTCAGACTTATAGTGATCTTCCTGTATTCAGGCTCCGCAGTGCTGGGATTAAAGGCATGCGGCACCACATCTGGTTTTGGTGGCCGGCTAGGCGTGCCTGAGGCAAAGCTGTCATCTCATGTGGTACCAGAAGTTGAACCCGGGGCCTTGCCCTTACTAGTCAGGCACTTACTTAGTCTGCCGAGCTATCTCTCCGGCCCCTGTTTTCTAATAAGATAAATCTAACTTAACAGATCCACCAGCAGAAACAAAGTCAAGGAGAAGCATTAGGATTATATCTAAGCAACTCTAAAGGCTGGCAAATGCTGTCTTCCCAAGTAAACTTTCGTTCAAAATCAGGCGATGGCTACAAGTTTGGAGTCACTTGTGAGGCCTCCTTTTTCACACCCTACTTTCCCTTAAATAATACAAACCATCTGGATTTTTCAGAACATTTCCCCTTCAGAGGTCCCAAGAAAACTTATTTGTTTTACTATTATATTTATCACCCCACCCCCCACTCCCCACCTGCTCCCACCCCCACTAATGTCTTCATCCAATCAAGTAGAAAGTCGCATCCAGTCACTAAGGTCCATAATTTCTACCTTTTTCCTGTCCACTCATCAGAATTACAGATCTCTGTTCTGGCCCAATTTCGGTATCATTCTCTTTGGTGAACCTTCTCTTACACTCAGGTACAGCTAGATAGCCTATGAATGTTTCCCCGAGGCACATACTTCTCTTCATGTTGAAGATATGTACTGCATGTCTGTGTCTGTCTAAACTTTATATGTTGCAACCTCACCCTGCAACGTGCAGTATGGTGTTGAGGAGATAATGAAGATTAGGTGAGATCATGAAGGTGGGGCCCACATGGATGGTATCAGTGCCCTTACCGGGGTCCTGAGAGGACGTGCTACCCTGGCCTCTGTCATGCTCACATGACAAGTGAGAAGTCAACAATCTGTAGCCCAGAAGAGGAAACTTATCAGAACCTGACAATACAGGGACCCTCATTTGAGACTCTGAGTCTCCAGTATTGAGAAAAGTGAATTGTTACAGCTTATAATCTACCCATTCTATAGTAATTGACTATCCTGTAAGAGAATCCCCAATTACAAAAACAACTTGTTTTTTTTGCCTCTATCAGAGAGATATTCCAAAAGCTAGTATCTTTTTCCATCTTCAACATTAAACTATGCTCAATAAATGAAAGAGTAGGAAAGAAAAAAGCCCGAAACATCTGTAAACAAAAAGTTAGTTAAGGCTCTCTTAAAATAGAGTTTATCTCTTTCAAAGCATAAATAGCATCCTGCCATTAATGAAACCCTAGGTTCTTTAAAACAAACTGACAGCAAAACACTCCTCAAGCTTTAAGCAAAATTAATCTTGGGAATCTAATCATGGATGATATTTTGATAAGGGTTTTGAGACATATTGTCTTAGTTACTCTTCTCTCATTGCTGGGACAAATACCCAACACCCAAAATGAAGGAAGGAAAGGTTTAGTTAGCTCACAGTCACTGGAGGTTTCAGTCCATCCTCAGCTGGGTTCAAGGCAGAGCAGCAGAAAGCAACCTTTCATGGTGGTGGCAAAGAACAAGAGCGCAAAAGGAGAGGTAACAGCAGCTCAAGCAGCTAGCTTCTCTTCCCACCTTACGTTGTAAGGCAGATTACCTGCCCCAGGGCAAGTACAGCATCCACACCCACAATAATCAATCACAACCTCTAGAAGCAGCCCCAAGACTGCATGAGGCTTTGGGGGGCCAACTATATGCAAACCATAGCACGTATTTACAAATTATTCTGTTTCTCGATTCCCTTCTTGCCATGTCAGCATGCTGCTTCTCCAGCTTCATAACCTAATTAAACCTGACTCTGGATAACAAGAATCAGTACATTATCCTCCACGGATGCCTTCTGTGTAAGCTCTCTCTTTGCTGATGTACCCAACATTGAGAATGATCCTGATTATCACAGTGATTAACTTTATCTTTAAAAAATTGGCTTCCATTCAGTTATTCCTTCTCCTCATCACTACAGTACATAGTTAGGAATAAAATAATGAACAGTGCCTTGAAAACCTATTACATGAGGTACTGACTTCATCTTGAGGATCACCCTACAAATTCCTTGCCCTAAAAGCTTTCTGATGAATAGTAATAATACTGAAAATGATCAAAATAACATAGTTTATATAAGGGTATTAAAACTGTGATGATATATATATGTAAATATATGTATATACTTACATATTATAATATATTATTATAATAATATATATTATAATATGTAAATTATGAGATATATTTGATCTTCTTTAATTAAGAAAACTATGATATAAGTTTGGTTTTCATCCTTATTTTATGGACGAGGAAACTGAAGCATAAAAAGTGTAACCAACGTGCCCAAAGGTGCACAGATCAATAGAGAATTGCTAGCTAAGATCTGAAGACAGTGGGGTGCTGGTGAGGCAGTAAGAAGCACAGGAAAAGCATTCCACCACAGTCAAGTCGGGAAGCATGGTGTGGGAGAGCAGACCCTTGTGCAGCTGTTCAGGATCTCATTAGCCTAAAGGTGAAAGTGTCCAGGTAATAACAAGCGAAGCCCACAGGGGATTTTAAGCAGCATTAAATATTTGGGCCATTAAAAGAAAACAATGAAAACATAAAACATTTGGTTGATAAGATCAGATTCACATTGTTTAAACATTTCTTTGATAACATGATTGAGAATAAATTGAATAAAGTGAAGTATTTTGTAAACAATCCTTTAATGTCGGCGAGTTAGTTTCTGGAACTCAAAATTATTTATAACTTCTTGTCTTAACTAAGCTTTCTGGTAAGAATCATCTGGCATCTATCTGAGAGGTGACATGACAGAAACTGACTCCTGCTGTGTTTTCTAGAAATATACTCCTATGACACCATCTGCCAACTAATATACTGTCCTTTGTAGATTTTCCATAGTGATTACTTTCTACCTAAACCTAAGACAAGGAAACTCTTAGTCATATACTGTCGATGTGTTCCTACTCCCACTCTGTAACACTGTAAAATTTGTCATCTGCAGTGCTTCGAGGGTTGCCTCTCAAATAGGAGCTATTCAATGAATTCCTAGCAGCAGAGACTGTACCTTTCATAACAATGCTTAACAGAATGGGAGGATGCACATAATGTATGATACATACACTTGTGAACTGAGAAGAGTCAAATCAAATGTGAAAGTAAACCTAGAATTATAAAATAAATCAACTTGGCTATTTGAACAGAGATAAAACACAAATAGTCATCCTAGAAAAGAAAGATCACTTTAACCTCATGCTACTAATCCCAGTCTCTGGAGACTGAGAATTCATCTTTCTCCAGCATAAACAAGCTGAAAAAAACCATACAGATTGAACCACATAGCTCATTACTTACGTGCAGTTGCACAAGCTCTTACTGGTCCAGCCACCTCCTCTTTGGATTTTCAAGAGGCCTCTGCAGTACAGAAAAGTGATATGTGGTTCTCTACTTAAAATGGTTTCTTTGAGCTTGTTCTCATTTTACAAATAAGAAGCTGCCTGAGTAAATCAACTTTGCTTGGAGTCCCCAGCCAATTGTGAAGTGGGACAGGGATTTGGTTCCAGGTGTTTTGGCTCCAAAGCTGGTGTTCTTCTCACTACAATTTTCTGCCTTTATAAAGTAAGATTTAAAATAAGGTAGGAGTGGACTATTGCTGTAATTTACTAAGCACAAGATCTTCATCAAATAATTAATTGTTGTATGAAACCACAGTGGAAGAAAATAATTCCGCCATTGCTATATGCTCTAAAGGAAGTTAAAGACTTCACTTGGAAGACTTTGTAATCTCTTACAGCTCTCTAGCACCATAAATGAACACAGGAGCAGGTATTTTGTTCTCTTAGCCTGAATCTCCTTTCCAGGAGCCAAGCAAGAAAGAAAAGTGCCTGCTGTGAGCTCAAGACCTTAGTGCTTGGAGCTCACATATCAAGTGAAGGGGAAAATCAAAGCAAGAGAGATTCCAAACTGTCAAATTTCAGGAAACAGGTGGGAGGAAAATTATCAGATTAAAACAAAAGGGCTTCTAAACCTCAGAGTTCTTGTCTAGGAAATGGGGATGATCAGAGATTTATTAATTAAAGGAAAGCATATGTGTAAAACACTTAAAATAATGCCTGACCAATAGTTATTAGTTAAAGAACAGGCAAGATTGAAAAAATAGAATCCAGAAGTCAAGGTTGAAAAGGTTCCCAGAAGTAGGGTTTGAATAAAGACACGAGCTTAACGTAGCAAAAGTCAATCAGAGACAAAACGTAGGAAAGATAAGTCTTTTTTAACAAATGGTGCCGGGATAAGTGGCTACACAGATTGAATCTAGACCCGTATCTATCACTGTTCACCAACATGAATAGAAAATGGATCAAACATGTAGATATTAAAACAGAAGCATTTGGTTTGCTGGAATTAAAAATAAGTCAAATTCTTGATACAGACACAGACAAGGACTTTTTACGCAGAACCCCAGTCACACAAGCATCAGGAATTGGGAAAATGATCAATCCGGTAAACACAGAACCTATAGAATGTGGGCAAAATCATCCAGACACTCCTATGCCAGAGGACCAATATCTAGATTTTGCAAATAACTCAAAAACCTCCAACTGCCTAAAGTAAAGATGCCACCAAAATGGTCAACTGAAATAAGTACACACTTCTCAGAAGTACAAAATGTCAGGAAATGCTCGACATCTCTGGCCGTTAGAGGAACAAAAGTGAAGACAAAATTAAATTATCTGGCGCTAGAAAGTTGGCTATCATCAAAAAATAAAGAATAATGAGTGCTGGCAAGAATGGGGGGGAATCTTTTTTATGTATTTAGTACAGGGTCTACAGGGTTTCACTACACAGATCAGACTCGTAGTGATCCTCCTGCTTTTAGCCTTCCAAATGCTGGGATTACAGGCACATTCCACCATGCCCAGTCATCATCTCAGTGCCCCCCAAGGGCAGGACCAGCGCTGAATGCCTGAGATCGAATCCTTGTCCCTAGAAAAAGTCTCTCTTGATGGGAATATGAACTGGTATCACCATGATGCAAAACAATGTACAAATTCCTCAACAAGCTTAAGCTAGAAATTCTGTTGTAATTCAGTTATACCCCTTCTAAGTATCTTCCTCAAGGAGTCAAAGACATCCTATCAAAGTGATACATTCATACCCATGATTATAGTAAATGATCTGTAATATCTAAATCTTGGAATTGACATATATCGCCATCACTAGAGGAATGGACAGATAAAATGTGGCATATACACACGATGGAGTAATACTCCACCATAAAGAATAAAACTGAGTCATTTGTAGGAAAGTGAATGCGCCTTGAGACCATAAATTTAACTGAAATAACTCCAACCCAATTTAAATATCATATAACTTACCTTATATGAGAAACTCAAAGTATAAGCAATGTCAAAAATAAAAGATAGAAATAGGAAACATTTGGACAGATAATTTGCAAATGAGAAAGGATGTAGAAATGGAGGGGGGTATAAAAAGAATTAAAGACATGTTAAATATATCAATTTACCCTAGGGTGATTGTAAATATGTACACTAAATATATACTACTAAAAGAAATTTTTAAAAAAGAAGTGTCACTTCTGGAGTCCTAATCCAGACCTACTGAATCAGGAATCCTGGAGATAATACCTTTTATGAATACTTCCAATTGATTCCTGTGAACATTTAGTTTAAAAATGCTGACCTAGGCTATCTTCTGGGATATAACATCTCTACCAGGAGAAACCCATTATTATTCCAAGTTTATACATAAGGACACTACAGCCTACAGGCTGGCCAGATAGCTCCATAGATTAAAGTGCCTGCTTAGATAGGCCCAGGACAGGAGTTTGATCCCTGGGATTCTGTGTTGGCCCCAACCCCAGGGTAAACTGAGAAGCCGATTGAGACTGGACATGGTGGAGCACATTTGTAATCCCAGCACTTGGGAGGCTGAAAACAGGAGAATCATTAAAAGTCTAATCCACGGGTGAAACCCTGGAGACCCTATACTAAATACACTTAAAAAAGAACAGTATAGCCTAACCTAAATCCCAATGAGCAAGTGAGATAATAAACATTTGAAGGTAGTACTCTAGATTCAAATACAAGGCTCTTAATCATTTTTATGTCACCACTAGCACCATTGTATGACTGTGGAGGACCACCTGAGCAGCTCTCCTTGAAAGAAGGGAGCTCGTCTTCATTTTGGCTGAGCCTGACCTTATTTCCTTATATTGATGTGTACAGAGCTGGCTAGGACTTTTCTTTATCCTTTCAATTGGCCTTAAGCAATGTATATTAGTCTAGCTGAGGTGCTGGTGATGGTCTTTGAAGGTGGCATATGTGTTTCCCTGGTAACCTACACCTGCTGCTCTCTAATGTGAGCAGGGTCCAGACAGGAGAACAGCTGATGCTCCATGCTGCCAGCTGGGATTGAGCCTCGAGATAGAGGTTGTGCCATCCTGGGGCTTGCAAGACTGCATCAGAGCCGAAGCACCAGACCCTCAAAACATTAGATACTATCTCAATAGCATAACGAAGATTACTTTCTCTGCATACCACAGAGGTAAATGTAGGCCATCCACGTAGCTCAACTCACAGTACTCACCTACTTCCTGAAATTCTCGGTCATTCCTCCTCAAGCCACTTCTCCTCCACTGAATAAAACCCAGATACAGCCCTGGGTCAGCCTCTTTATTCTGGGAAGCCATCTTCATGGCTGGACTTAGAGCCTTTTGGCTCCAACAATAATTTTAAATATGTTTTAGTGTCTTTGCTTTCACTGTGGGCTGCACTGGGAGTGGTAGATTGGAATTAATGTGGTGGGATTCCAATAACATATATTTGGGATTAAAAATACTGACTTCTTGGACTGAGAAGAGAACCTGGAGAGGACTCTTATATTTAACCATTATTGCTCTAAAGTAACCTGACTTCATTATAGATCTAACTTGAAGCTACCAAATTCTGTTATAGGAAAGGTTCGCCAACCATGTATTTTACAACTATTTTTGAATATTTAAAATCCATTCAAATAAAAATAAAGGTGATAAAGAAAAGCTCTTTGAGTGCTACTTAAAGAAATGAATAATTATCATTTACATAAACAGTATGTTGAGGTCTAGGGACAAGTACATTTTAAAAATGGATTATAAATCTTTTACTAAGATTACTTACTGCTCCGGCAGTTCTTGCCTCAAAATTTTAAAGTGATTTTGAAGCTGTGATTCTTCAGAATCATTGCCTTCTGTTTATTCATCTTCACATTAAACTTTCAGCCTTGTGATAAATTAGAACCAAGCGAATTTACAGAGATCTGAGTACCTAGAGAGCTGCATGGAGGCTGGAGATGTGCAGGAGATTAGAGATTCAGAAGAAGACAGAGCAAATAGAAGAGTATCATTTGTTATGAGAATCCAACTTCTATTCTAGTAGAGAATAAATAGGTGCATTCTTAAAATAAGCCTGCTATTGGAAAACCATGGGCAAGATGAAGATAAATTAGTTTCTTCACTCTAGATCTCTTTGTAGTCTTTACTTTGACAATAAGAAATGAATTTATCCAAGAAGGTAATTGTTTCTCCTTTTTGTCTTCTTAATTTCTTATACATTTCTTTCTTTTTTTTTTCTTTCTTCTTCCAATCTTACGTGCATATATCAGCTAATATGAATAACTGGTTGGAAGACAACACTATGCTTCACAATAAATACTATGAAATTCGTATTACTTTGTTAAGTAAAAATCTGTATCACTTGTAGCTTTTCTGTTTTAATTCTAATTTGTACTCTATAAACTGTCTCATTGCTGTTTGTTTCTCAATAAAATTAATAAAAAATAAAACAAAAAATATATATATATATGGTTTAAGCTATTAAAAGAAAGCTGACACTGTGCTCTGTTAAGAATACAGAAGGAATGTTTAGTGTAAACAGGTGAGAAATAATGAATTGATTTGACATATACCACTGAAAGTTCTGTGGAGAAATTCTAGGAGGAGGAGGAGCTACCTTGATGGAAATTAATAAATAAGTGTTTAGCACAGATAAATTTACAAATTTAAAAATAAAATCTAAATAATAGCTCTTTATAGAAGCAAAGAAAAAGTAAGAATTTGTCTACCCATCTCAGAACAAAGATCAGGGTTGGAATTTCCTATTTATTGATGTTGTTGATACTCTTTGAAGAACTGTCTAGTTATCTGGTTGATTTTGTATTATGTACGTGCAGCTTGAACCCAAGTCATTTCTCAACAAATGTTTCCTTTCTATTATACAATAGTTTGATATTTGGGCTGTCTCAAGTTCAACAACAAATGTATGAAAGAAGAAAGGAAAACATATTCACTCAGATTCCTCCTTTGAAGATTAGTGGGCTTCTGTTTTGTCATCACTGCTTTTTTCTCCCAAATCAAATGATGTTACCAAAAACAATATACCCAGGAGATGACTCACATTTCCAAAATATTGAGCAATGTTTGAATCACACCTCAAGAATCACCTTCATACTTCCTTTTTTGTTCAAGTATAAATCTGGATATTTTGATAATTGAGTAACTGAATCTTTGCTTAGTTTAATGGCAGATTTGAGCTAATGTACCAAATTAGCAAAATGACTCACAGTGAACATTCTCTGGCTAGCTTTATTAAATTGCTACTCGGCAGTCACCTAAAATCTCTTTCACAGGAAATGTATCCTTCCTCCTTCCAAAGATGATACGCTATGCTCTTAGCAGTGGTACGGTTCTAATGAGGAATGATTTACCCATTGAATGCGATCAACAGATTATGCTTTATCTAATGCTAGGACACTGATTATGAATGTGAATACTTAGACTTAGTTCAGAACTATCTAGCAGGCTTCGAAGTTCAGTTGGCTAATCCTGCTGGAATTGAAGTGTCAAAAGACCAAATCGTGGAAGTATGTTTTAGCTTCAGTATGCAGACAGGTTTCCATTGCAATAGTCTCTTCTTTGAAAATAATTTCCAAGAAATGTTCAAGGCCTTGGAGTTTTAGTTAGTATCTTCTTAACTAAATGCTTCAACTCAGCTACTGAGTAAACCATTCCTTTTGGTGAAGAAAAGAGAAAGCCAGTGTATAGTTGAGTTACTAAGTTCATGGTAATATTTTTGCATTTACATATTCCATCCAATTTATTCTGAATGACAACCAATGTTTACTTAATGATGTCATCACAAATAGCTTTTTACCACATTGCTCTTCAATCCCATTAAAGCCTAAGTACAAAAATTTATCAGCAGATACCAGGCAGGTTTCTTTTCCAGCCAAAAAGCTAGTTTTTAGAAAGAATTCAATTTTTTTTTTCGTATTATAGAAAAAGTTATATTATACTAAAAATTCTAAGTGAATTGTACTCTTTGGGAAATGTATTAATGGAGACATGATAGTGGTAATTATCATATTTTAAACCAAATTGGTAAGATAATTTCAATAATTAATACATTGTATACATTCTTCCTAGTGGTTAATTGCTGTACAAGATGCGGAC
>NDGM011124930.1:0-10919 GCA_002564305.1 Octomys mimax
AAAAAAAAAAAAAATAAAAAAAATAAATCAAATTTAAAGACCCAATCCAAAACTGGGTATCTGACATGAAAACACACTTCTCAGATGAAGAGATAAAACAGCAAACAAATACATTTTTGAAAGTTCAACATCACTAGACATTTGAGAGATGCAAATTAAAACAGCACTGAGATTCCATCTCTCCCTAGAAAGTATAGCTATCATCGAGAAGTCAATGACTAACAACTACTGGAGGAGCTGTGGGAGGGGAACTCTTCTCCACTGTTGGGAGTGTAGACTGGTGCAACCACTGTAGAAATCAGTGTGGAGATTCCTTAGAAAACTGGGATTAGAGGTTTCATTTGACTCAGCTATTCCCTTGCTGGGTATCTTCCCAGAAGGATTGAGAACAACTTATGTTTACAACAGTGCAATTGGTAATAACTAGATCTTGGAAACAGCCTAAAGGTCTATTAACTGAGGAATGGATAAAAAATATGTGTTCTTTTTATACAATGAAGTACTACTCAGCCAAAAAGGAAAAACTGGAGACTTTTATAGGTAAATGGATCCAACTTGAGATGGTATCATAAATAAGATAAATTATACTCACATGTGTAAACATCATATTGTCTCCCTAGTGTGAGAAGCTGAAAGGGTGACTAAGATTAAAAATGTACAATAGATATTGTGAGGTGGGGAGAAACTGTTCAAAAGGAAAGAGAAACTGGGATTGGGGGAAAGGAGGAAAGAAGGAAAGAAGGAAAGGGAAAATATATATAATAGTTAAGATAGTTATACTATTTTCTTAATGCATTGATTACCTAACCTCTGCTCCACAAAGCTGGAGCCTTCTTAATTCATTGAAAAAAAATTTGTACTAATGTTGTTTGGACAGTTAAATGTCTATATCATGTACTCTGAGTAACTAACTTAAATATGACAATACGCAATGTATTAACCATTATTACTTTCCTATTATCTTGTTTGGAAAATTTATAGGGTGTTTTTCACTTTAAAATGACATTTAAAAATAGTTCATTGCCATCATGAAGGACAAAGTTCTATAATTAACAAACACTAATAAAGCATAGAGAAAAAAAGAGAGTATTTCTCTACTGTTACTAAGCGAGATAAATTACAAAGCCATACTAATACAACAGTATGTTACTAGCCCAAGACTAGGACCAGTAGGAACAAAATAGTGATTGGAGACAGATTTCTACCATATGAGAGAACTTTATATATGATAAATCAGCACTAGACAGTAACAAGAAAGAACAAATTGTTCCAAGTGACAAGGGCAAATGTGGCCAGCAACATAAAGTAAAATAAGACAGCATTCCCACTTAATGCCATTTAAAAGATGAGCTACAAAAAAAGATACAGGAAAATCCAAAATAAAACAACAAAAGAGACATCACCATAGCTATCACATTGGAAAACAATGAGAAAGTTGGATAATGACTAGTGTCACTGGAGTTGTGGGGACAGAGGTACCATCACATCCCACTCTGCAAGAGGAGACTGATGCTATGTTCAGTCTGTCACTACTTAGGAAAAGTAAAGCTAGCCACAGAGCAATCTGACTAAGGTCTGTAAATCCCAGGGGAAATCAAAGTACCCTGAAAGAAGTGTATGAGCACACTTCATGCCACTTAGGGTTTCAAAAATGTGGAAGCAAACTGTATGGGCAGCACTGGGAGAGTAGATAGAAAGAGGATGAAGAAGCTGGGGTAGGACACAGGAGGTCAAAGTGACAAATGAGATATACACGTATGCAGGACAGAGGTGCCCTCTGTGTGCCCTGAACTGGGTCCCTTATGCCTTTAGATGAAGACATGTCCTCCTCTAGGTCATATCTTTTGCTTTCAAAAGACCTCCTTCAGGGACAATGGACCAAGAGCATGTCCTTCCAAGTCCTTTCTCTCACCAGTCTCAATCCTTCTCCTCATTGCTAGGATTCTCTGAGATCTCTCCATTATCCCTGACCCTTGAAGTTAACACTGTCACACATTTGCCCACAACTCACATACCTGACTGCCTTTGTGACATCTATATTGTAGAGAAAGCCACTCCCAGTCCTGGGAGGACCAGCCAACCCCTGAATCATTCCATTTCATCATCTGGTAATGGAGATGAAGAAAGCGTGTTGCTTGCTGTCCCTACTGAGGACAGGAAATGGAAGCTTTACCTTATGCAAGTAGCAAGACTTCAAAAATGCCTCATAAATATGCAATTACTATGTGTCAATGGGTGAAATCTTGAATTCTCTGTCAAGTTGTCAAGGAAGAAAGAAAAGTTATTGTAATTTGGGATATTAATGATATATTTTCAAGGATTTAGGGTAATTTCTTAGCATTAGAAATTGGAAACCTTCTTAGGCAAGCACAGGGACTGGGGTTCAATCCCTAGCACCCCCGTGCTGAGCTGGCCACTGAGACCAGGCAGGTGTGGTGGTGCACACCTGTAATCCCTGCACTGGGGAAGTTCAAAACAGGAGGATCACTATGAGTCCAAGCTGTGTAGTGAGACCCTGTACCAAATAAGAAAGAAAGAAAGAAAGAAAGAAAGAAAGAAAGAAAGAAAGAAAGAAAGAAAGTGGAAACCTTTGTAGTGAGATGGCATATTATGGAGCTATTTTTTAAAATCCCTTACTTCTTAATGATAGAGGAAAAATGATAACATTTACTGTTGATAGAAAAAATTTAGTTACAATTTTAATTTTTCATACATATAAAAATCAAAACTGATTTCTATCTATCTATGTATACATATCAAGAAAAAGACTGCAAAGAAATATAATAGGAGTTCAAGATGTTACCTCTGTAACAATTACTTACATATATGCACCAAACACTGATACACCCAACTACATAAAACAAGTGCTACTGACACAACAGACCAGAATAGTGGGGGAAGCAACAGCCCACTAACGCAAAGAAACAGATCAACTAGACCAAAAATTAACACAGAAACATCAGAGTTGAGTAAAACCTTTAAAAAAAAAAATGGACTTTCTAGATATGTACAGAGTGTTCCACCCACAGACAGAATGCACATTCTTCTCAGCAGCATGTGGAATTTTCTCTAGAATAGACCACACAGTAGCCAGGAAAGCAAGCTAAAGTAAATGTAAAACCATTTAAATTGTATCATGCATATTATGAGATCATAATGCGATGAAGCTAGAAATCAACAACAAAAACCCACAGAGATTATGTAAATGCATGGAACCTAAACAATGGGTCACTGAAAACTCAAGAGAGAAGTGAAACAGTTTCTAGAACTAAATGATGATGCCAGTACAACATACCAGAACATATGGACACAATCAAAACAGTCTTAAGAATGAACAGCTGTGAATGCTTATAACACAGAAGCAGAGTGAGCCTATATAAATAACCTAAAAATGCCTTTGAGGTCCTAAAAAACAAGAACAATCCAAACCCAAAGCAAGTACAAGGAAGGAAGTAATAATGGTCAGAGCAGAAATCAATGAAATTGAAGCAAAATTACAAAGAATTAATAACTCAAAGTATTGGTTCTTGAGAGAGAATAAAGGAAATAGACAAATTCTTAGCCAATCTAACCAAAAGAAGGGAAAAAAGACTCAAATCATTGTAATTAGAAGAGAAAAAGGTAAAATCACAATGGAGAGTGATGAAAAAAAAAAAGATTTTTTAAACAATTACTTTGCAAGCTTGTATGCCAGTAAGTTGGAGAACTCAGAAGAAATTAAGCGATTCCTAGATACGTATGATTTACAAAAGCTGAACCAAGAAGGTTTAAATACCTGAATAATCTAATAATGCACAATGAAATTAAAGCAGTACATAATAAAAATCTTAACAAATAAAAAAAGCCCAGGTATGGATGGGTTCATTGCTCAGTTCTACAGAAACATGAGGGAAGATCTAATACCAATACTTCTCAAACTTTTTTTTGTACCAGGGATCAAACTTGGGACCTTGCACTTGCCAGACAGGCACTTATGCCACTGAGCCATCCATATCCCTGGCCTTCTCAAACTTTTTAATGAAATTGGAAAAAGAAAGGGTACATTCCAAGTCATATATAGAAGCTATCATTACCCTGATTTGAAAACCACACAAAGCTGCAACAACAACAACAACAAAAAGAACTATACAGCAATCGCTTTAAGGAATATAGAGGAAAAAAATCCTCAGTGGGATACTGGCAAACAGAATGCAAGGAATTATCAAAAAGATTATACAATCATAAACAAGTAGGTTTCATTTCAGGGATTCAAGGATAGTTCAGCATATGTAAATCAATAAGTTTAATACATCACATAAACAGAAGCAAGGGCAAAAGTCACACAATCATCGTAATAGAGAAAAAGCCTGCCAAAATCTAATATCAATTCGTGAAAAATAGCTCCTGAAGAAAATAGATATAGAGGACTGTATCTCAATCTGATAAAGCCATTTATGACACACTTACTAGCAACTTCATATTAAATGGGGGAAAACTGAAAGCTTTCCCTCTAAAATCAGGAACAAGACAGAAATCCCCACTATCACTACTCCTGTTCTATATAGCCTTTAAAACAGTAGCTAGAGCAGTTAGAAAAAGAAATAAAAGCAATATGCATAGCAAAGAAAGAAGTCGATTATCACTAACTGCAGATGACATAATCTTCTACATAGAAAACCCCCAAAATCCACCAAAAAGACTCTCAGAATTAAACAAAATCAGGAAATGTAGCAACATACAGCATCGATCCATAAAAATCCTTAGCATTCCAGTTCGCTAATAAGGAACCCACCTGTGAAAGAAATGGTGAAAAAATGCCATTCACAATAGCACCAAGAAAAATGAAATACGTAGGAATTAGCCTAAGGAAGTGAGAGACCTTTATACTGAAAACTACAGTACTCTGAAATAGAAAATTGAGGAGGACATCAGAAAATGGAGAGCTGTCTCCTGCTCCTGGACAGGCAGAATCAGTCTAGTCAAAATGGCCATACTTCTAAACTGATATTTAGATTCAAAGCAACATCACCGAGAATACAAACGGTATGCTTCACAGAATTAGAGAAAACAATCCTAAAGTTCATATGGAGTCACAGAGACCCAGAATAGTCAGAGCAAATCCCCGGGTTACAAGAGCAGAGCCAGTGGCATCACTTCAAGGCTTGAAGTTATATTTAAAAAGTTTTAGTGTAGGGCCAGGGATATATAGCTCAGTGGCACAGCAGATCTTTCTCAAATGAGAAGGGGATCAAGAAAAGGAGAGAAGAGGGAAGGAGGGAAGGGAAAAGGAATGAAACAAATGAAAATGTGGCCTGTACATGAGCCAACTCCACACAAGGAAAATAAGCATGGTACACTACCAACACATAGTAATAAAAATTAAAAAAATAATAAAACAGGTTATCTCTGGACAATACTTTGGACAATGCTCATTTTCTTTATTAAACTTTAAAACGTTTCTAATGGATACACTGAAAATATATTACATATTATTTACAGGCAAAATAGCAATTTTTAAAAAGCAAAATTACTGTATGTTAAATAAATTAAAGAACCATGTATTTAGAGACAGGAAAAGGAAATGTACTCTTTTTTTTTATTCCCATGTCCCAGGCCACCAGGCCAGATCTATATATGCCAACTCTGTAAAAAGTACATCGCATTGGCGTCGTCTCTCACACTTATACTCTTCAAGTAGCAGGGAGAATTAAACCAAGATGGCGCCAGGTAGGTCTACCCAGGGAAAGAATTCTTCCTCAAAGGTCAGGAGGCCCTCCCTTTCTCCTACCAAGCAGCTGTCTCAGTGTCCAACATCTAGATCTTTCTCTTTCCCTGACTAACATCTACCTAGTATGGAAGGCAGGAGGCAAAGTCAGGCTCATCAAAACCCTAACTGCAGCCAACACCACAGTCATGAGGGCAGGATTTTGAGACTGTCCCATATGGAAGCCAGCTGTGAGAAAGGCTGTCAGACAGGAAGGAATTAAACAGCCTTTGTGTCACAGGAGGATGTTGTGTCATAGCTGGGCTGTGACACAATATAGAAACTTGGCTTTATGGGTGGGCAGATTTGACTTTAGTATAGGAAACAACTTGGTTGCTTGAGAAGCAATAAATTTCTATACCTGGAATTATGCCAGGGGTACCTGCCTAGGAGATAGAGACAGAGGAGATTCCTGTTCTGGGCAAGAAGGTTGGCCTAGACTAGAACCCAGCCTATGTGTTTAGGTGTGGAGATTCTATTATTTTCCAGCTTCTTTGTTCTGAATCTGCAGGACAACTTGCCAATCTGTTTAGTTACCTGAAACATCTTTGGGAGAAGCTTCTTAGAAGCTAGGTCAACTTTGTGGCCTAGTAGGTAAGTATAGTGGACAGCTAACTGGTGGGCAACTTCTTACACCCAGCTGAATTGAACTGGCATGGTGCTGGGTGTGGAAGGCCCACCTGAGGACTGTTATTAGTAGCATAAAGGGCAGAAAAGGAGAAGCGGTTAAAATGCTGTTAGGGATGCTGTTTGGAGAAGCAGTTGGAGCTGTTGGAAGCTGCTAGTTCTCTTGGCTGTTCTGCTGGAGGACCTTGTCATGTTGGCTTTCCTGATGAACTTGGCTGTTCTTGTCAGAGGGGGAGCTTGGGACCTTCACTGTTGCTGAGAATGACTATAGTTCATTTTGGGGGAGCTCTGGTCATCTTGAGAGTTGCTTCCTGGGTCCAGAGAGGATGATGGTGCACTGCTCAGCCTCCGGGAGAAGTTTGTCACATTGGCTTTCATGATGGGAACTCAGCCTCCCTCATCACTGGAGATGCTCAGGACCTCACTGTTGCTGAGGATGGCTGTGATACTTTTGTGGAGAGTTCTGGTGTTTACCTTGAGCATTGCTTCCTGACTCCAGTCCAGATCCCTCAGCCTGCTAACATAGATCTTTCATCCTGCTGGCAAAGACTTCCTAGCTTCCACCACTGACCTTTGGGCCCTTCCAGCACAGATCTGTGAAAGCAGACCTGCACGAGACTTTGTTGTGGGCTCTCCTCCAGTTGGACTTGTGGGAAGCATTGTGACAAGCTCTAGGTTTTTAGCTACACTCATACAGGATATTAGGATCCAGGGCCTCAGCTGGATTCTTGGGTCTTTAGTGTGTGGAAAGATTTTCTGCACTTCTAGTATGTGATTCTTCGGGTGATTCATTATAAAATTGTATTATAAAATGTGGCCTGTAACTTATCATTCCCCTTGCAAAAGCCCCAAACCACAACAGTAAAGAACTGCTCTGCTGACAGGAATTTCACAGATAGGGATGGCAGACAGGACAGAGCCAGCATGGCCTGAAAGAAGCTATTGGGTCCTCTATGAGTCAGGATCTGGAGGCAGTCATCTACTCTACCTCTCTCAGAACCAGCCCTGGAACTCATTTCATGGGACAACATTGATGGAAACATAGAATCCTTTGTCCTAGGTGGGTCTCATGTGCTGAAAGACCACCCCTGTAAATGACACAAATGATCTTACATGGAGGTGGAAGACACCAAAAATACAACTTAAAAGGCCACCAACCAAAAGCTTTCAACAACCACAGCAAAGTTCACAGCCTTAGATAAGACTCACACTGACAAACTAGAGGAGATTTAGAGTCAAAGATGCCTTGACCGGTGTCATGGGCCTGGTACTAAGCAGCTGGCTAGGCAGCTACTCTACCTCTAAGAGACTCATTTTTCTCCCCTATAAAAAGGGTTAATAGAATCTCTTTTACAAGACTCTGGTAAAGATACACACACTTGATTATGTGACTTATGTGCAGAGCCTGGTATATAATAAAACTTAATAAGGAGTAGGTATTGCTGCTTTTATTACTTCTACAGGACAAATAAATTGGGAAAATTAACCATAAGTGAACCTGGAAAGCAAAGAGCTTAAAGGTCAACGTGGGCTGGAGAAGTCAGAGAAAGGTTTGTTCGCTTATGCAAAAGATGTCGGAATGCCTCCTGCGTCCTAGGAACTGTGCCGTACATTCTGGATATAGAAATTAGTGTGGCACACTTGTTGCCTATCTTCCAGCAAAGTAGATTTGATAGCCAGTGAACAGATAAGTGATCAGGAAATATGGCATTTTTTGTTTTTGTTTTGTCTGAATATAAGCAATTTATCACGGTCATCAGGTGTAGGTATTATGATGCAATCTGGAGGAGGAATTGAGGGCCATCTCCCATCCTCCAAGTTAAAGCCTTAAGGAAGATGTGAAATTGGCTTTGCCTCCCATACTGACAAAACACAGGCTCCACTGAGTGGCAGAAATGCCGCCATGTTTGGGAACTCCAGAATAAGGAGTGATGAGGTAGAAGTGCTGGCCACATGTGGCTTTGAAGACCGTGGAGGGACTCAATGTTTTACCTGATGTGTCTTAAGCAGAGGAGGGATGTGAGTAAGATCACTGTGGCTGCTGGGTAGGATGGGAGTGGGCAGGACCAGAGTTGGGAGGGCAGACTTCAGTGGCCAAGTGAGGGTGGAGATGGAGAAAGGTGGAAGGATGCATGAGGCTTTTCAGGATATCACGATGGAGTGGCCAGAGGCAGCAAGCCTGGTGGGCAAAAGCAAAGCCTGGAGATGTTGGGCCTGGAATGAGTTTGGACCAATGGGGGAGCAGATGGTGCTCCTGGGAACAGGCCCTGGAGCTGGATTTGAAGCAGGGTTTAGATTCGGAGAGGCATCAGGAGGTCAGAAGAGAGCCCACCCCAGGAGAAGCTGCAGAACACGGAGGAAGAGGCAGGAATGAACTTGCCTCACACCATGTAGGTGGCACATAAGGGTGAGCTCTACCAGGAGGGAAGGGTGTGAAGCAGGAGGGTGGAAGGCTGGGTGGGGCTTCTGAAGCTGGGTGGAGGGAGCTACCTTGATGGCAAATAGTGGGATGCTGATAGCTTCTTAGATCAGCTGTTAGTCAACCATAAATCCACCCTTGACACAAGCAGGTCTACATCAAGGGAGGGAAAACCTCAAGCAAGCAGCCACACAGCTTATGTACCCTGAAAACACTTCCATAACCTACTTTTTCTGCTGAGAGAGAGAATGCTATGGGAGGTTTATAGATAAAGTCTCCTGGGACTTCGGCTTTTCATTGGTTCCTCCTGACCTCAGTGGTTGTTCTATCCTAGTTCCCTTTAGTGGCTCTTCCATGGCTTCCAAAAGGCAGACAGCAGAAAAACATGGACTTTTGCTCTCTATTCTGTCCCTTTTCCCATCCTCAGGAGATCATCCAGCTTAATGGCTCTGAAAGCATGTGTGTTCTCTTTTGTATATATGTTCTCACAGCTTATCTTACCAACTTGGTTCCTGATTATCAGACTCGTATTGGCAACTGCCCACCTAATCAGCTCTGTTTGGATGTGAATCTCAAATTAGAAATTTCCAGTCCCTTCCACCCCGGATCATTTGTACCTAGTGTCCTCCCGGTTATTAAGGCAAAAATCTAAGGAGCACCTGTGATTTCTCACTCCATGTTCAATTTATCTACTTTCAGGCAGATCCACCATTACCATTCCTTACCAAGTCACCACGCTTTCTCTTGGCTACAACAAAAGCTTCCTCACTAGTTGCCCTGTTGTTTCTCTGTCCTCGGGTGACAGTCACAGCATAGTAATAGTAATAGTAATCGATTACAGTCATAGTAATCGATGTAAAACACAAATGGTAGAAAGGCTCTGTGAACCCCACAGCTGCTTCCTGCACATCTGGCCCAGCATAAGGTTCTGATATCTGCCCCACCACAGCTTTCTCCTCCTCTTCTGGTCTCTGCTTGCCAGGCACCTCAGTTTTCTGTTTCTAGAACCCACCTGACCAATCTGCGTCCTCATTCTTAAAATCAGTTTGAAACTCACCACCTGTCAGATATCTCCTTCCTCCTGTCAACTACTCACTATCACATATTTTGTTTTTGATATCAGAAATTGTCCTGTGGTTTTTGACTGGCTGTCCTAGAATGTAGGTTTCATGAGGTCCAGATGTTGTCTGACTTGTTTGGCGGTCTGCCTCCCACTGCTAGAAAAATAACACTTAGGTGCATAGTGGGAGTTCAATAAATATTTGTTCAGTGAATGAAAAAATGTTTCAGCTGTCCTGATCTCCTAGAGAGAATGTGCCAAGTGGCAGGAAGAGTTACCGAAGAGTGCAAAGCAGAGGTGTAACCGAAGAGAATGGCTAATCCCATGAGTTGACATTGGCCAGAGAGTAACAGGTAACAGGCTGCCCCAGAATGGGAGCCCTTGGCTGCCTTGTCCACGGGGTGAGCCCAGGGGGAACCCTCAGAGGGTCAAGTGGAGGGCTGGCAGATGCCACCAGAAGACTAGTAGTCATCCCCTCAAAAGCTGCCACATACATAATGGAAGACTTCACTGTCACTGCCTGGGCACGCACCCATCATCTGTGCTGTCCCTTATGCAGGTACACTCCTTTCTTCAGAGCTATGACTCTTAATCTTATTCAGATATTTCACAGAGGGCTTAGAGACTAGCCAACCTACCAGTCTCCAAGAAATTGGAGATTTACAAAAATAAAGTGCCCGTAAAAACCCTGACAGTTCTCAATAAATCCTTAAAAATGATGACCGTACATGTACACAATGGAATATGATCTGTCCATTAAAATGATACTTATGAAGTTCAGGTTACAACCTAGAACCATGACTATAATGTTTAAGCTAAAATATATCTATAAAAATGAACAGCACAACTGTATAAACATTGTAAAAGGGCTTTCCCTTTTATGTTTTCCAAAAGGTTTTAGACACTACTTTTACATATATAAAGTCATTGGAGACTAGAGTAGTGTGTATGAGGGTCTGGAGTGGGACGATGAAGTGAGGAGGGTTAATGGGGATAGGGGGCAGTGGAATGGGAAAAATAAAGTCACTTCTGAGGTCATACAGCAGTCAGATAACTACATTTGACAATAA
>NDGM011124991.1:0-10341 GCA_002564305.1 Octomys mimax
CCAAGAGTGGCAACTCATTCAGTTGTGAAAGAAAAACCATGCATGAAGATTGTAACATTTGAGCTGGTTGTACAGAGAAACTGCAGAAGGGTGTTTTCTCTCCCATTAATTCCTCTGGAAACTAAGGCAGAATAATGTACATGCAGACTCAGGTACATTAAGGAGTGCTGCTTTTTTCTACTCCATTGTTTGTGCTTCTAAGTATGAGTACTTAATGCAGAAGAGCCAGCTAAACTCCAGCTTCTTTTGGAAGCAGGGCACTCCGATATATGTTCCCGTATACAGCAAAACCAAGCATTCTGGCTAAATTGTCACTGTGTAATTCAAGTAACTTACAATGCTGAATACTGCCAAGAGAACCAACTCATTCAGTCAACTAAGAAAAAGCACCCATGTAGTTTGTGAGTTTCGAGTTGGTTGTGCCAAGAAAGGGAGAAGGGTGTTTTCTCACTCATTCATTACTATGGGAAAAAAAGCAGAAACATGTTTCTAGACTTCAGTTTGCTAAGTGTAACTGAATTTTTCCACTCAATGATTTGAACTTCTAAGTGTGAGTTCTTAATGCAGAAGAAAAAGTTAAGCTCCAACTTCTTTGGGAAGCAGGGCACACCAATGCATCTTCCCATATACAACAAAACACAGAATTCTGGCTAAAATGTCTATTTTGTAACTGAAGTAACTCACAAAGCTGCACTCTGCAAGACTGGTAACTAACTTGGTCTCCTAAGAAAAAGCATCCATGAAGTTTTATTTCTTTCCAGCTTATTGTGCACAGAAACTGAAGAAGGGTGTTTTCTCTCCTTTTCATTCTTCAGGGAAAAAAGGCAGAATCACATTTTCAGACTGAGCTTCTTTAAGTAGGGCTGCTTGTTTCTGCACCATGTTTTGTGGTTTAAACAGTGAGTATTTAATGCAGAAGAGCCAGCTAAGCTCCAGCTTCTTTATGAAGAAGGGCACTCCAATGCCTATGGCCATATACAGCAAAACACAGAGATCTGGATAAACTTCACTTTTGTAACAGCAGTAATTCAGGAAGCCATACATTGCCAAGACTGGTAAGTGATTTAGATTCATAAGAAAAAGTATCCGTGAAGTTTGTGACTTCTCAGCTGGTTGTG
The DNA here is from genome assembly GCA_002564305.1 of Octomys mimax. NCBI lineage: Eukaryota > Metazoa > Chordata > Mammalia > Rodentia > Octodontidae > Octomys > Octomys mimax. Next base: position 1,119 of record NDGM011124991.1, read on the forward strand.
CAGAGAAACTGGAGGAGGTTGTTTTCTCTCCCATTCATTCCTATGGGAAACAAGGCAGAAACACGTTTGCAGACTAAGGTTTCTAAAGATTAGGCCCTTGTTTCTGCACCATGATTTGTGTTTCTAAGGGTGAGTTCATAACGCAGAAGAGCCAGGTAAGCTCCAGCTTCGTTGGGAAGCAGGGCACTCCAATTCTTGTTCCTGTATACAGGAAAATACAGAACTCTGGCTAAAACGTTATGGTTATAACTGAAGTAATTCACAAAGGGGCACTCTTCCACAGTGGCAATTCCTTTAGTCTCCTTAGAAAGCATCCGTGAAGTTTGTGGCATTACAACAGGTTGTGAAGAGAAACTAGAGAAGGGTGTTTTCTACCCCTTTCATTCCTAGGAGAAAAAAGGCAGAAACACGTTTGCAGACTCAGATTCCTTAAGGAGAGCTCCTTGTTTCTACTCCATGATTAGGGTTTCTAAGCGTGAGTTCTTAACGCAAAAGAGACAGCTGAACTGCAGCTACTTTGGAATTAGGGCACTCCAATGCCTGTTCCACACAATACTGAGTCTAAAATGTCACTTTGTAACTTAAATAATTCACAAAGCATCACTCTGCCAAGAGTGGAAACGCTTTAAGTATCCTAAGAAAAAGAATGTGTGAAGTTTGTCACTTTCAGCTTGCTGTCCAGAGAAACTGGAGATCAGTGTTATCTCTCCCATTCATTCTTATGGAAAAAGAGTCAGAAACACGTCTGAAGACTCCAGTTCCCTAGTTGGAACTGGTTGTTTGTACTGCGTGATTTGTGCTTCTAAATGTGAATTCTTAACGCAGAAGAACCAGCTAAGCTCCAGCTTCTTTTGGAAGCAGGACACACTAATGCCTGTTCCTGTATAGAGAAAAACACAGAACTCTGGCTGAAACATCACTTTTGTAACTGAAATAATTAACAAAGCCTCACTCTGCACAAGAGGAACCTCATTAAGTCTCCTAGCAAAGCATCTGTGAAGTTTGTGACTTTCAACTGGTTGTGCAGATAAAATGGAGAATGTTGTTTTCTCTCAAATACATTCTTATGTGAAAAAAGGGAGAAACATGTTTGCAAACTCAGGTTAGTTAAGTAGAGCTTCTTTTTTATACTCAACGTTTTGTGTTTCTACATGTGAGTTCTTCATGCAGAAAAGCCAGTTATGCTCCTGCTTCTTTGGAAAGCAGGGCACCCAATGCCTCTTCCTGTATACAGTGAATCACAAAACTGCCTAAAATGTCACTTCTCTAAATGAAGTATTTCAAAATCTGGACTCTGCAAGAGTGGCAACTCATTCAGGCTCCTAAAAACTGCTTCCATGAAGTTTGTGACATGTCAGCTTGTTGTGCAGCAAAAATGAAGAGGCTTGTTCTCACTCCCTTTCACTAGCTACTGAAAACAAGGAAGAAACAGGTTTGCACACTCAGCTTTCTAAAAGAGAGGTCCTTTATTCTACTCCATGATTTGTGTTTCTAAGTGTTGTTCTTAAAGGAGAAGAGACAGCAATGTTCCACGTTCTTTGGGAAGCAGGAAACTTCAATGCTTGACCCTGTTTACAACAAAAAAAGAGAAATCTGTGTAAAACATCACTTTGAAATGAAGTAATTCACAAAGTCCCACTGTAGCAAAAGTGGCAACTCATTCAGTCTCCTAAGGAATGCATCCATGAATTTTGTGACTTTCAAGATTGTTGTGAACAGAAACAGGAAAAGGGTGTATTGTCTACTATTCATTCCAAAGCGAAAAAAGGCACACACATGTTTGCAGACTCAGGTACCTTAAGTAGAGCTGCTTGATTCTTCTTCATGATTTGAGTTTCTAAGTGTGAGTTCTTAATGCAGAATAGCAAGCTAAGCTCCAACTTCTTAGGGAAGCAGGACACCCCAATGCCTGTTCCCATATACAGCAACGCACAGAACTCAGGATATATCATCACTTTTGTAACTGAAGTATTTCAGAGAGCTGCATAGTGACAAGAGTGACAACTCATTCAGTGTCCTAAGAAAAAGCATCTGTGAAGTTTGTTACTCTTACTTGTTGTGCAGAAAAACTGGAGAAGGGTATTTTCTCAACCATTTATTTCTGTGGGAAAAAAGGAAAAACACCTTCACAGACTCAGGTTCATTAAAGAGCCGCTTGTTTCTGCCACACAATTTGCTTTCGTAAGTGTGAGTTCTTAGCGCAGAAGAGCCAACTAAGCTCCAGATTCTTTATTATGCTGGGCATTCCAATGCCTGTTGCTGTACACTGTGAAACACAGAACACTGCCTAAAACTTTAGTTTTCTAATTGAAGTAATCCATATATCTGCACTCTGCCAAGAGGGGCATCTCATTAAATCTCCTGAGAAAAAGCTTTCATGAAGTTTCTGACTTTACAGCTGGTTGTGAAGGGAAAGTGGAGAAGGGTGTTTTATCTCTCATATATTCCTATGAGAAATATGGGAGAAACACGTTTGCAGCCTCAGATTTATAAAGTAGAGCAGCTTGGTTCTACTCCATGATTTTGTGTCTAAGTGTGAGATCTTCACACACAGGAGCCAGCTGTGCTCCAGCTTCTTGGGAAGCAGGCCATTCCAATTCCTGTTCCTGTATACAGTGAAACACAGAACTCTGAATAAAATTTCACTTTTGTAACTGAAGTAATTCATAAATCAGCAGTCTGAAAAGAATAGCAACACATTCAAGGTTCTAGGAAAAAGCATGAAGGAAGTTTGTGACTTTCCAACTGCTTGTGCGGAGATACTGGAGAAAGGTGTTTTCTATGCCATTCATTCATATGGGAAAAGAGCCAGAAACACTTTTGAAGACTCAGGTTCCCACAGTAGAGCGACTTGTTTCTACTCCATGATTTGTGTTTCTATATGTGAGTTCTTAACGTAGTAGATTCAACTAAGCTCCAGGTTCTTTGGAAAGCAGGGAACTCCAATGCCTGTTTCTTTATACAGCAAAACACTGAACTGTGGATGAAACATCACTGTTGTAAGTGAAGTGATTCACAAAGCCGCATTCTGCCAAGAATGCCAACTCATTCAGTCTCCTAAGAAAAAAATCCTTGAAATTTGTGACTTTTCAGTTGGTTTTGCAGAAAAACTGGAGAAGTGTTTTCTCTCTCATTCATTCCTTAGGGTAAAAAGGCAGAAACAAGTTCACAGACCTAGGTTCCTTAAGTAGAGCTGCTTGGTCTACACTGTGAATTAAGTTTCCTGGCATGATTTTTTTTTAACTCAGAATAGACAGTTAAGCTCCAGCTTCAATGGGAAGCAGGGTACTTCAAAGCCTGTTCCCATATAGAGCGAAATACAGAATGCTGACAAAATGACACCTTTGTAACTGAAGTAATTCACAAAGCAGCACTCTGTCAAGAGTGGCAACTCATTCAGTCTCCTAAGAAAAAGCATCCGTGAAGTTTGTGACTTTCCACGTAATTGTGTAGTAAAACAGCAAAAGAGTGTTTTCTATCCCATTCATTCCTATGGAAAAAAAGGCCAAAATACATTTGCAGACTCATGTTACTAAAGTACAGCTGCTTGTTTCTACTCAATGTTCTGTGTTTCTACCTTTGATTTCCTAACACAGAAGACCCAGCTAAGCTACAACTTCTTTGGGAGGCAAGGCACTGCAATGCATGTTCTTGTTTCCACCAAAACACAGAACTCAGGGCAAAACATCACTTTTGTAAATGAAATAATTCACAAAGTTGCCAAATGCCAAGAGTAGTAACTCATTCAGTATCCCAAGAAAAAGCATCCGTGAAGTTTGTGATTTTCAAGGTGGTTATATAGAGAAACTTGTGAAGGGTGTTTTCTCTCCCATTCATTCGAATGAGAAAAGAGATAGAAACATGTTTCAATACTACAGTTCCCTAAGAAGATCTGCTTGATTCTACTCAATGATTCGTGTTTCTAAGTTTGAGTTCTAAACACAGAAGAGCCAGCTGAGTTTCAGCTTCTTTGGGAAATGTGCTACACAGTGCCAAGTGCGGCAAGTTATTAAGTTGCCTAAGAAAATCATTGGTGAAGTTTCTGACTTTCGCTGGTTGTGCAGAGAAACTGGAGAAGAGTATTTTCAAAACCATTCATTTCCGTGAGAAAAAGGCAGCAACATCTTTGCAGACTCAGGATCATTAAGGAGCTTCTTGTTTCTGCTTCACAATTTGTGTTTCTATGTGTGAGTTCTTAACAACGTAGAGCCAGCTATCCTCCAGCTGCTTTATTAAGCTGGGCATTCCAATGCATTTAGCCATACACTGTGAAACACAGAACTCTGCTTAAAACTTCAGTTTTCTAACTGAAGTAATTCACATATCTGCACGCTGCCAACAGTGGCTACTCATTCAGTCTCCTGAGCAAAAGCTACTGGGAAATTTCTGACTTTCTATCTGGGTATGTAGGGAAACGGGAGTGGGTGTTTTGTCTCTCATTTATTCCTATGAGAAAAAAGGCAGAAGCAATTTTGCAGACTCAGATTTATAAAGTAGAGCTGCTTGGTTCTATTGCATGATTTGGGTTTCTAAATGTGATTTATTAATGCAGAATACCCAGCTAAGTTCCAGCTTCTTTGGGAAGCATGCCACTCCAATGAATGTTCCCTTACACACCAAAATACAGAACCATGGCTAAAACTTCAATTTTGTAACTGAAGTAATTCAAAGAGCCACCATGTGCCATGAGTGGCAAATCATTGAGTCTCCTAAGAAAAAGCATTCATGAATTTTGAGACTTTCCAGTTAGTGGTGCAGAAAAACTGGAGAAGGGTGTTTTGTCTCCCATTTATTTCTATGGTAAAAGAGCCATAAATACATCAAGACCTCCATTCCATAAAAAGAACTGCTTGTCTCTAATCCATGATTTGTGTTTCTAAGTTTGTGTTCTTAATGCAGAAGGGCCAGCTAAGATCCAGCTTCTTTGGGAAGCAAGACATACCAATGCATGATCCACTTTACAGAGAAAGACAGAACTCTGTGTAAAAAGCCACGTTTCTAACTGAAGTAATTCAGAAAGTTGCACTCTCCCAAGAGTGGCAACTCATTAAGCCTTCTAAGGAAAAGCATCCGTGAAGTTTCTGACTTTCCAGCTGGTGGTACAGAGAAGTTGTAGAGGGGTGTTTTCTCTATCATTCATTACTATGGCAAATAGGCAGAAGCACTTTTGCAGACTAAGGTTCCTAAAATGGAACTGCTTGTTTTGAATCCTTTATGTCCATTTCTAAATGTGAGTTCTTAACATACAAAAGCCAGCCATCTTCCAGCATTTTTAGGAGCAGGACACTCCAATGCCTGTTCCCTTATATAGCAAAACACAGAACTCTGGATATAAAGTCATTATTATAAGTGAAGTAATTAACAAAGTTGCACTCTGCCAACAATGGCAACTCATTCAATCTCATATGAAAAATCATCCATGAAGTTTGTGACTTTCCAGCTGCTTGTGCAGAAAAACTGGAGAAGGATATTTTCTCTACCTTTCATTCATACGGGAAAAGAGGCTGAAACACATTCGCAGACTCAGGTTATTAAAGTACAGGTGTTTGTTTCTACTGAATTATTTGTGTTTCTACTTGGGAATTCTTAAGACAGAAGACTCAGCTAAGCTCCAGCTAGTTTGGGAAGCAGGGCATTCCAATGCATGATCCTGTTTACAAGAAAACACAGAACTCAAGGTAAAACGTCATTATTGTAACTGAAGTAATTCACAAAATTACAATCTGCCAAGAGTTGAAACTCATTCAGTAATCCAAGAAAAAGGATCCGTGAAGTTTGTGACTTTCCAGCTGGTGGTGCAGAGAAACTGCAGTAGGTTGATTTCTCTCCCATTCATTCCAGGGGGAAAAGAGCCAGAAACAGGTTTCAAGCCCCAGTGACCTAAGGAGAGCATATTGTTTCCTCTCCATGTTATATGTTTATAAATGTGAGTTCTTAAAGTAGAAGAACCAGCTAAGCTCTAGCATCTTTGATAAGCAGGGCACTCAAATGGCTCTTCCAATACACGACGTAAACAGAATTCATGCTAAAATATCACCTTTGTAACTGAAGTAATTCACAGATCTCACCTCTGCCAAGGGTGGCAAATTATTCAGTATCCTAAGCAAAAGCATCCATGAAGTTTGTGAGTTGCCAGGTGGTGGTACAGAGAAACTGCACAAGATTGTACTCTATCCCGTTCAATCCTATGGGAAAAGAAGAAGAAACACGTTTCTAGACTCCAGTGCCCTAAGAAGTGCTGCTTGTTTCTAGTCCATGTTTTGAAGTGTGAGTTCTTAATGCAGAAGATCCTGGTTAGCTCCAGCTTCTTTGGGAATCAGAGAAATACAATGGCTTTTCCCACATACAGTGATACTTCAGAACTGTGGCTACAAGGTCACTTTTGTAATTGAAGTAATTGACAGTTCCATGCTGTGCCACATGTGGAAAATCATTAACTCTCCTAAGCAAGAGCATCCTTTAACTTTGTGACTTTCCAGCTGGAAGTGCAGAGCAACTGCAGAAGGTTGTTCTCTCTTCCATTCATTTCTATGGGAAAAGGGCCACAAACATGTTTCTAGACTCCAGTGCCCTAAAGAGAGCTGCTTTTTTCTAATCCATGATTTGTGTTTCTAAATGTGAGTTCTTAATGCAGAATAGCCAGGTAAGCTCCAGCTTCTTTTGGAAGCAAGGCAGTCCAGTGCCTGCCCAAATACACAGCTAAACACAGAACTCTGGATAATATTTCACTTTTGCAACTGAAGTAATTCACAGATATGACTAGTGCCAAGGGTAGCAAATCATTCAATCTCTTGGCAAAGTCATCCATGATATATGTGACTTTTCAGCTAGTGGTGCAGCGAAACTGCATAATATTGTTTTCTCTCCCAATCATTCTAAAGGGAAAAGAAACACAAATACGTTTCAAAACTCCAGTGCCCTAAGGAGATGTGCTTGATTCTACTCCATGATTTGTGTTTCTATGTGTGATTTCTTAATGCAAAAGATCCAAGAAAGGTCCTGCTTCTTTGAGAGCAGTGCGAAGCAATACCTCTGCCCGTATACAATGAAACTCAGAACTCTACCTAAAACTAAACCTTTATAAATGAAGTCATTCACAGTTCCATGATGTTCCAAGAGTGGAAAATCATTCAGTCTCCTAAATAAGAGAATGCATGAAATTTGTTCCTTTCCAGCTGGTGTTGAGGAGAAACTTCAGATGGTTGTTCACTCTTCTTTCCCTTCTTATGGGAAAAGAGCCAGAAACACGTTGCAAGACTCCAGTGCCCTAATGAGAGTGGCTTGTTTCTACTTCATGATTTGTGTTTCTAAGTGTGAGTACTTAACACAGAAGAGCCAGCTAAGCTCCAGCTTCTTTGTGAAGCAGGGCACTCAAATGCCTGTTCCCCTCTACAGTGAATTACTGAACTCAGGCTGAAACTTCGCTTTTGTAAAAGAAGTAATTCATTCCTATGAGCTGTGCCCCAAGGCTGTCAAACCATACAGTCTGCTATTCAAAAGCATCCATGAAGTTTGTGACTTTCCAGCTTGGTGGTGCAGACAAACTGCAAAATGTTGTATTCTCTCCCATTCATTCCTGAGGGAAAAGAACCAGAAACACATTTGAAATCTCCAGTACCCTAAGGAGAGCTGCATGTTACTCCTCCATGATTTGTGTTTCTAAGTGTGAGTTTTTGAAGAAGAAGATTTAGATAAGCTCCAGATTCTTCGGGAAGCAGAGCAATCCAATGCTGTTACCCATATATAGTGAAAGACAGACCTCTGGCTAAACTTCCCTTTTGTAACAGAAGTTCTTCACAGTTCCATGCTGGTACCAACAGTGGCAAAACATTCAGTCTTCTAAGAGAAAGCATCTGAGGAGTTTGGGACTTTCCACCTGGAGGCTCTGAGTAATTACAGAAGGTTGTTCTCTCTCTTTAATTCGTATGGGAAAAGACCCAGAAACACATTTCAATTCTCCAGTGCCCAAGGGAGAGCTGCTTGTTTCTACTACATAACTTTTGTTTCTAAGTGTGAGTTCTTAACCCAGCAGAGCCAGAAATCTCAGCTTCTTTGGGAAGTAGGACACTCAAATGCCAGTTTCCCTATACAGCAAAACACAGAACTGTACATAAAAAGTCACTTTAGCAATTGAAAAAATTCACAGTTCCACGCAATGTGAAGAGCGACATATCATTCAGTCTCCTAACCAAAAACATCCAGTATTTTGTGACTTTCCATCTGATGTTGAAGATTAACTGCAGAAGTTTGTTGTACTTCCTTTCCTACCTATGTGAAACGAGCTATTAACATGTTTCATGTATCCAGAACATTAAGGAGAGCTGCTTATTTCTACTCCATGATTTGTGTTCCTAAATGTTTGTTATTAATGCAAAAGAGCCAGCTAAACTAAAGTTTTTTTGCGAAGTAGTGCACTGATATGACTGTTCCCATATACAATGATTAACAGCAATCTGGGTAAGACTTCACTTTTGTTACAGAAGTAATTCACATTTCCGCCCTTGGCCAAGAGTGACAAATAATTCAGTCTCCAACGCAAAAGCATCTGTGAAGTTTGTGACTTTCCTGCAGTTTGTGTACAGAATCTCCAGTTGTTTGTTTTCTCTCCCAATGACTCCTAAGGGAAAAAATCCACAAACTCTTTTCAAGACTCCAGCGCCCTAAGGAGAGCTGCTTGTTTCCACTCCATGATTTGCATTACTAAATTGAGGTCTTTACACAGAAGAGCCAGCTAAGCTCCAGCTTCTTTGGGAAGCAGGGTACAACAATGCTTGTTCCCATATAAAAAGAAACACATAACTCTTGCTAAAACACCACTGCTATAACTGAAGATATCCACAGTTCCGCACTGTGCCAAGAGTGGCAAATCATTCATTCTCCTAAGGAAGAGCATTCATGAATTTTGTGACTTTCCAGTGGGTGTTGCAGAGAAACTGAAGTTTTTCTTTTCTCTTCCATTCACTCCTAAGGGAAAAAGAGCGTGAAACATGTTTCAAGACTCCAGTGCCCTAACTAGAGCTGAATGTTTCTACACCATGATTTGTGTTTCTAAGTGTGAGTTCATAATGCAGAAGAGCCACATAAACTCCCGCTTCTTTTTGAAGCGGGCACTTCAATGCCTTTTCCATTCTACAGAGAAACATAGAACAGTGGATAAACGTCACTTTTTTTTTTCTTTTCTTAAAATTTTATTGAGAAACATATAGTAATGAGACAGTTGCAA
>NDGM011124992.1:0-15715 GCA_002564305.1 Octomys mimax
TTTGCTAAAACTCCATTGATCACCTGCCCTCCATAGGCCCCTACTCTCACTGGAGGGCCACTGTGGTGTTTTGGATCCCCTGGAGTCAGTGTCAGTTTAGAATCAGTGTCCACTAGTCCCCAAAATGTCTGATCATTCCCCTTTTTCCCAGTGTACAGTCACTTGAGCAAAAGGCCTTAGGTCCCTCTGGGGAAGGACAGGAGGAAGACTGATTGCACAAATTCCGTAGACATTAGGATCCTTCCTCAAGGAGACCTGGCCTCCCCAACACTCAAAGGATTCTGGGTCTATAAACTGGATCAAATCTGGGAACTGGTTGAATGGTTGGGATTGCCTATTACCACAGTTTGAAGTAGGTCTCTGTTCTTTTGCCCCTAAATTCTTCAATTTATATAAATCTAGCAAAAATTTTGTAGGCTTCCCAACTATTTCACTTTTGGGAACACAATGGCTAATCAGCTGTGTGTGTCAGATTATTCTGGTCATGCTTCTGCCCACGGTGACTAAGTGCTGCTGCTTGACCTCTGCCATTCTGGGATCCAATCAAGGCTATGGCCCTTAAATTTCCCATTTGAGTAACTGCTATCCCAGCCGTAAGGTCTGGCATACAGAGAAGAGCAATGACAGGGCTCTTCAGGCATGCTAGTGCTCCCCTCACAAATCTGTGTCTCAAGGTGCTAGTGAAGGGTATGTTTTCAGGATCTTCCAAATGTGGAGGATTAGGTTTAACATGACAGATCTACTCCAGCATTTCCATTTCCCTAAGCCCCTGAATCCCTGCATCAATAGTAAACCATGGAAGATCAGGCAGGCATCTCTAACTCATTTACTGTGGGCCATCTTTTGAGCCACAATTCTGCCAACCAGCCAAAAAGACTATTAACACCTTTCTTTACTCCGTGAGTCACAACGTTAAATTCAGAATCCCTACTTCGTGGGCCCATATCAACAAACTCAGCCTGATCCAGGTGTATGTTTTTTGCACCATTATCCCACACTCATAAAATCCATTCCCATGCTTGCTCATTAGGCCTCTGCTTATAAGAGTTAGAAAACTCAAGAAGGTCTTTGGGAGAATAACAGATCTCCTCACAGATCACATTATGCACTTCACCCTTAGGCGAATTCTGTGATTTGAAGCCTGGTTATGGGCCTAGAGGCAAAAATGTGGTAAGGGTGGGTCCTGAGGAGTCCCACCAGTGTTCTGTTTGTTCCACACAAGATGGGTTTCTCCAGATATATGAGGAGACACTAACATGGCAGAGGGTGAGGGCAGCAATTGCTCTGCCACAGTGGGTGGAAAATCTCTTCCTCAGGCAAACTAATCTCATTAGCATCTAAAAATGCAACCTCCTCAGCCTCCTCAGGATCCTCCCACACACCTCCATTCCAATCCATGGGATCCCATGCTTCTCCAATCAGTGCCCTCACCTTTGCTTTAGATACCCTTCCAGGGTGAGCATTTAATTTACATTGTAGTTCAGCCAATAAAATTATGAGGGACTGCATTTGGGTCTCTATAACCTCAGCCTTGTGGCTAACATGGTTTTACTCATACGTCAGGGAATCTGCTGTTTCTCTTCAGTGGGTCAAAATTTAGTATTGCTTTCAGAATTTTAAATGAATAAGAAGAGCAAAATGCTCAAAAAAGTTCAAACATTACCCTAGCTACTTTTCCCTCTACATTTCATAGCACATTTCTCTCTGTGCCCCAAGACTTGTACTGTGCTTTTTGCTACATCTGCATAGAGATCGCCTGATTGTACCAAGGCCTAAAAGTCGGTGGGAGTCTTGAACTTAAGTGAGTTTCCTGGGACCTGAAGTAAATTAAAAACAGATTCAATATGAGAAGTAATTTCAGACACCAAACTTTTAAGTCTCATATAAATCACTTAAGTAAACTGGGTCAGAGAAAATATCTTTTCCTTAATGATCGACTGATCTAATATTTTTGAGAGTCCAAAATATCCCTTGCGCTCAGAGACACACGACATTACCCTCTAGGGGGCCCCGTTCTGGGGCAGGAACGACCTTGTGATCATTGCACAGTCACAAATTGGGGCCGTGCGCAGTTTATGACAAGAGTATTCAAGCCCAAGTATCACGCTGTTTGAAAGCATCTTTCACCAGGCCTATGCACTTGATTGTGCAAAACCAACTGAATGAATAACTAAGCTTCCTAACAAATTAGACTTGCAAAATTCCCTGTGTCTATTCGATCAAAGAATACGTATTAAAGTTTTTGGAATGGATCATTTTGCAACCGAAATTATTAGATACTTAAAAGAAGACTGAATAAAGTGAAGGGGCAAATAAGAGATTACCCAAGGAGTAATAGAGGACAAGAAGACATTATGTCCAGAAAATGAGAGACCTGAAAGCTCATACATTTTAAATATTTGAATGCTCAGAGAGAAATGCTACAAGTATTAATAAAAGCATGCAGGGTTGGGGCGATGGCTCAGCAGAATAAGTGCTTCCCTGGCAAGCACAAGGGCCTGAGTTCAAACCCCGGTTCTGCCAAAATAAAAATAAAAATTAAATTAAATTAAATTATAAAAATAAAAGCATGCAGTTAGACACTGACATTAACAATTTACAACAATGCAGTTCCTCTATGACTACACTGAAACCATTCGATTCCTGAAAATGGGCCTAGAGCGGTCTAGACAGTTACTATCAGTGAAAAAATGGAGCGAACTTACAGCCATCTCTAGAAGAGGGCTTCTTCACAGTGTGAGCAATTTATCAGAAAGATGGAGAATTTATGTCCATAAACAGATGTTAGGATTCACAGCTAGGAAATTCCCATGAGCAGGTAATATGATCAATTCTCTCTCGTCCAGAGTCTGAAATTTCTATTGTAGATTACTTAAGGACCTTTCACTTTTGTCTTTAACTCGTTTTGGCCTCATTTCATAGGCATTTCTTTGTCTATGTGAGTACCTCTGTGAAAGTCTATAAGGAAAGTATAAATTCATATTATCCAGCCTTCTCTATGAAAGACAGCCCAAAATAAAGTTGGAAAGAAAGTTATGACATAAATCATTTATTAATTCAATTTTTAGGGGTTCCTCTTTCAAAGTGAGATTGATGTAGGGCGTTGTGGGTGAGAAAAGTGAAAACTACAAGCTAAGTGCTCATACCAGTTTTCTAAAATGGCCATCACCCGCTAAGAACCCAAGCACCCCCAGGACACAAGGACTGATAGTACTTTGGGGCCACTTTGCTTCTGGGCTTAGAAAAATGGATTGATTTAGAGAAAGACAAGAGAAGTGTACAAAGTATAGTTTACCCACAAAGGACAGAATGAAAATTGTTGTCTATGTACCTGCTAAAAAAAATAATGCTGTAGAAAAATGATGAGTCTCTTGCTCATCGCACCCGGACCGGCCATGCTTCCCATGGTAACCAGAACACTGCTGCTGGGCTTGCAGTGGCTGCCACACTAGGTAAAACCCATCATGGTCCTTCTTATACATCTGCAGAGGGACGCTGGGATCCTCTGAACGCTACTGATCTCTGTGCCTCGCCTTCACTGTTTTAGGCCCCAACATGGTGTTTTTCATTTGCATCATTTATAAGGGTTTGACATTCAAAAGAATTTAACAAAAAAACTTCCTTCTGGAGCGTACGTGAGCCAGACCGTCCTGTGCGTGTCTGGCCTCGCATGGGCCTGGGGAGGACACAGATGCGGACGCTGGCTTCTGGGTTTACCTTCCTACCCGGCATGAGGCTGAGCTGAGAAGCACGTCCAAGAGGTTTACATTTTCTAAAACGTCTGATCAAATATGAGGTCAGCCTCCAATAAAAATTCAGTGTAGATGTGGAAAACTGCGAACAGTCATCACACATATTTGTTAACTATGTTCAAATGGCTATAAAATCCAAATATGTCTTGTAAGAATAAGATCTACTCTGATTTATTTTTAAAACAATGAAATAGAAATACCTACAATGTGGGGTTAATATCTGTACTTGTATATGAAATGCATATAAAAGTATGTTCCTAAATTTAACGTTGTTATATTATTAAACCTTGAAATTCCTTTCGCCACACTAAACCATATTCAGTAGATTAAAATGCACTTTTATAAAACTTAGCACTTAAATGATATTTGTATAATTAAACTTCTAAATTTTTTCCCATATGAATTACTCACCTTGGCCAGGCTTCTCTGAGATAGCTAATATTATGCCCCATTTTAAATGCTATAAATAAAACTAGCCTAGCCTGGAAACCTGGATTTTACTAGAGCTGAATTTTGCTACTACTGAGTGTTTTGCATACTGCTAAAATCAGAGCAACAGAAGCATGTGTCCTAGCCCTATTTCTTTCTTCATATATCTCCTAAAGAAAGCTAGACTACTGCTAAGATTACTAAGAATTGGAAAAATGATCAATTATTCCACTTTGTAAAATGCCTTATAAACATATTGTAATAAGGGACACGTACAACAAACATCATTAAAATTATGTAAATAAATTACTGAACAAAATGACTGAAATCAAGGCTTGGACAGAATGTCCACAGCAGGTTTCTCTAGAAATGTACCCTGCACCAACAGTAATTCCATGGGCTAGGAATGCCACAGGGACAACAGACCAAAAGAGAAGCAGGGCCAACCAGACAGCTCAGCAGATTAAAGCGCCTGCTTAGGCAGACACAGGGACTGAGGTTCTATCCCCAGCATGCCATGCCAGCCCCATCCCCGGGTGTGCTGAGAAGGCAATTGACACTGGGCTTAGTGGCGCACATCTATATTCCCCGTGCTTGGGAGGCTGTAAACAGGCAGATCACTATGAGTCCAGTCCGTGTAGTGAGACCCTGTAGACTCTGTACTAAATACATAAAAATAAAAACAAAAATTTTTTAAAAAGTAAAAGAGAAGCAACGCAAAAGCTAAGCCTGTTGCTTCTACAAGGGAAAGACCACAAATAACCAGACAGAAATGTGTGAATTAAGAATATTTAATGGCAAGTGAAAAAGCAATGTGTTCACCCAAGGCACAGTACAAGCTGGAAAATTCAGTGAGTAAATTTTGGCTAGAGAAAGAAGCAGAAGTCGGGATTGGGGCAGAAGCAGGCATGTGGTGGATCCCTAATGGTGTGCTTCAGGCTAGGGCAACCTCAGAGGAGTCAGTGTTTCCTTCCAAGCCAGCGTTTAAGCCTGTAAGTCGCTAATCTAAGGACTTAAATGAAATGAATTGGTTTAAAAAGTGAAGGTAAGTCAGTGAAGTGCAAAGAGGCAAACTGTAGGATGAATTCCCGTCTATATGCCCGGACATCATGCAGAAGGAAATGGAACTAACGCTGCATAGCAATCAAGCTTTCACATGCACAGAAATGGTTCAGCGCAGCTTCCTGCCACCAAGCCGAACCTGGAGGTATCCCAAGGGACCCTCCACAGAGGTTCAAACACAAAACCATGTTCAGAAACAACTGTAGTGCAATTTACACATTTTTTCACAACTCCCAGTGCGTGTATGTGGAGTGGCATTAATCCGCTGTCTCCAGAACTACAAACTTGAGGACGTCCTCCTGTACAGCAGGCTAAGTAGGAAGGTACGGTAACAACAATTATAAATAGGCTCAGAGACAGTCACCAACTGAAGTATCGGATGTAGGCTTAACCTTTATTTCTTTTCTCTTTTCTTTCCCTTTCCTTTGTCTGTACTACATAAAATTGTTTCTTACCAAATTTGGGGAACTCAAATGTCATTATATCAAAGGCTGCTACACAAACATGAGCTTGGGGACAGGAACAAAGTGGATTACGCCTGTATAAATGTAACCAGATTTAAGAAACACATTCCCACAATGGGTAACTTCCTGAAGCGAGTGTGAAAAGGGTTTTCTGTCACAAGGGACAACTCCAGTTAGTCCAGCATCGCGTGGGGCAGCCGGAACGCCTGTGCACTACAGCTCTCACCGGGGAGACTGCACGGCAGTGTGGAGCTTCCGGGCCTTCCCTGTGCATCTTAGGTCAGTTTACTCACCGTTGCACCTCATTTCTTTTCCTCATCAAAACCCACTCAAAGCAGAACTGGCAGACATTGCTCAATAAAGGCCATTACTCAAAATAAAAATAAATAAAGATAATATCTTTTTGTAAAAGGTTAAGAATTGAATCCATTTTACATGTTTGATACAAATCAGACATAGGCATGTATCAAAAATACTTTCATTTTTAATTTTGATGAGCAGAATTGAAAAGAAAGGCAAATAGAAAAATAATACGAATGTAGGAATTCAGAGGTGCTAATATACTGCTGTCAAAATAGAATTAAAGTAGGAAGTTACTTGCAGTGAAAATCAAAACAGCTCCAGGCAGCGCTTATTATGTACAGAGTTATTCCTAAACGCCTTCTATAGGCTTTCTGAAGTGTGTTTTTCCTAACATAATCAAACATTGATACGTGTTTAAATCAAAACGTATTTACACATCATGAAATTTGAAAATCTAATGAAGTTCAATGATAGAGGCAGGGAGCTCCAATATTGAAATCCTAATTGCCTTTTAATCCAAGCTACGAATGGAAGGTCAAGAACAATTAAAGAATGACCAATAAGTGAAGAGAGAGAGAAGGCAAAGCGATCTCCACAGCCACCCAGCAAGGCCTGGCACATTCTCGCGGGCTGTGTATGTAGTCACACAAAGTTTGCGGCGCCACCTGGTGTTACGGAAGCAAAGCCTTCCCTCTCCAGTTCAGAGAATGACCTGGGTGGCAGCACGCAAGGCACAGGGGTGCCGAGGGGACCCCCCTGCTCCACAGCTGGCATGGCTCTGCTCAGTGTGCCGAGATGGCCTGCATGCAAGCAGCAGCTGGCTGAGGAGCGCTCCACGAGGGCAGCACAGCTATTTATAACTACTGCATGAGCCCCAGATAGGTTTCCTGGGCATCTATAGGGTTTGTGTCACTTTATCTCACTTCATGAAAAGACATTTCCAATTTAACTAATCAACTGCCAAAAGTAAAATTTTTGAATGAATGTCAAAGACGAATGGGGGCAAAGAGATAGCTCAGTGGAATAAGTGCTTGCCTGGCAAGCATAAGGTACTGAGTTCAATCCCTAGTACCATAAAAGAAAAAACAAAGAAGACAAATGAATGCACATATTATGTATTGACATAAATCACATTCTGAATTTGGGTAGATTTTCAGCTTTGCTTGAAACTGCTTTTAACTGAACATGGTAGTTGCTAACTGTGTGTATACATTCAGGTTTCTTGTGATAAAGTAACCCAAAAGTAATAAAGAGGTGCTACCAACACTGAGCAGGATTTCCCTCCAGGTACTGCCTGGGTAACCTTGCCTTCGTGAGGTGAAAGTCCTGGCTCTCAACCTGTGCCCTGGGGAAATGGCACTCCGCAGCATACGTCGCACTGGCTGGCATAATCTTCTGGGCGCTTTCACCATGTGGCCACACTGCTGTCCTCCTGGCCTTCTTGACCTCCAAGGTAGGCAGGGTGTGGCCCCCAAAGACACCCGTGTCCTGATCTCTAGCACCCATGACTTTGTTAGGTTATACAGCACAGGAGAAAGACAGTTACTAATGAGCTGTCCCTACAGTAGGAGTAACAAAAAGAAAACACAAAGTGGGTTCATGGAAGTGACCAAGAACTGGAAGAGACAGCTGGAGCGATGCCAGGGTGGAAAGGCCTGCCTGGTGTGGTTGGCCTTGAGGGTGGTGTGGGAGCCGAGACCAAAGGGCAGCAGGCAGACTCCAGACTCTGGAGAAGGCAGGCACGGGCACCCTTC
The DNA here is from genome assembly GCA_002564305.1 of Octomys mimax. Lineage (NCBI taxonomy): Eukaryota > Metazoa > Chordata > Mammalia > Rodentia > Octodontidae > Octomys > Octomys mimax. Next base: position 7,765 of record NDGM011124992.1, read on the forward strand.
TGCACTCTTCATAAAGGAACGCAGCCCTGCCAGCTCCTTGAGCTGGGCCCAGGAAGACCCATTTTGGGTGTCTGGCTTAAAGAACGCCAAGGTAATTTTTTCTTGAATTATAGCTCTAAGTATGTGGCCATTTGTTACTGCAGAATCAGGAAACTACCATGATCTCTCTCTTCACTGACTAACGGGTAGGGAGAAAGCTCTCCTTTCAGAGTGAACAATGAACTTACAAGTGAGGACTTTTATTCCCATCACCACAGGAGCGCTCCAACAGAAAGCATACGGGCGTGCACAATATTCACTGACAGGAAGGTAGAACTCGGGAATTATGTATTTTTGTACATTTTAAAATCAGAATAATTTAAAATTAAAGATAAGCATTTACTTTTAAAAAGATAAAAAGCTTAATATATTATTCATTCCGGAATGTAGATATTTATTTCCCAATCTACACATCTACATACCTGGCAAACACTACTCGAATAAAAGCCTACTCGTTCCATAAATTAGTTCTATAGCTTCCCGTAACTTACTGGAATACAACAGTTAAGAAATTGCAATCTTTTAATCTATATTAAATACAATTGGGTGACATCCTACAGTAGCATCTCCAAGGGTCAAAGGGAGCTACTTCATTCGACTGCAACGTATTTCGTAAGAATTTAAGATGAGGAGTATATGTAGGAGTGCACGCAAAAGAGATATCTTCTCACCTATAACTCACAGAGCTATCACTGGGCTGCAGATGTGCATCGCTGTCCCAGTGCTGCTGAGGTACCAGAAGGCATCTTGTGTTTCCTTCGGCTCCCTTCAGAAGGTGCAGCACCCACAGGAGGCAGCTGCTTGGCCTCACGAGGGGGGTACAGATCTTAACAGCAGTCCTTGGCTTCCCCACCGAGATTATTCTTCAGCTTTTTTATTTCTGTGGTGCTTTCCCTGTTGCCTGGAAGCAAAGTCTGGTAGGAGTCTTGGAGACGCAGGCCTAATTTCAAGTCATTCGGGAGATGTGGGCCTAGGTCTGTGTTCCAGGAACATCATCCAGCTACGTGCATGGACTCTACCACCCACGTGTCAGTGTCCTCGTGTATCCTGAAGTGCTCGGCTCAGTGATCTCAGCAGCCTCCTCAGAATCTGAAATGCAGGTCCCAAGAGCTCAAAGAAGCCTCTGCGGTTTTACCTTCCAGGGTCTGTTCCACGGGAAGGCTCATAATGGGGCTGATCTCACCGCTGCCTTAGGCACAAGGCGCGTGCTGAGGAAGGACGGACCTGTGAATGTGAGGTGAGTGTGAGAGCTACTGCAATGTGGAAACCACCTGTCCTATGAATGGACGAAGCATGACCAGGGCATTTCAGAGCTTGTGAGACTCTGGTGACAGCTCTTTATGAAGCAGCCACTTAGAAACTCAGCACAGACCAGCTCCTTGCCAATGGTCATGATACAACTGGCACATAAGGAGATTTTCCTCTGAAAAGCCTTAGCTCAAACAAACAAGCAAGTACAGATGAGGACAGACAAGTCTATATTTAAAAGGAATTTTCTCGATAGCTCCTACATCCTGTGTAGCTTTGAGTCTCCCAGACCAACGATACACATCCTCACACAGACACCTTTCATTCCTGAGTACTTCCTACTTTCCATTCTGCCCTAAGGGAGAGATTTTTCTTCACGTCCACTTGCTGAAAGCAATGGAAAATCCTGCCTGGTAGGAGCTTCAACAGTCAAGCTAAGAAGCACCAGGAGCCTCTGGACTCCTTTAGCCCTCTGGTCCTGCTGAACCATCACACAGAACAGAAACTACACTGGGCCAAGTTTGTTAGTGGCAAAAGCACACTCTCGCACAGCTAATCTGATTGAGAAGGACCGATCTCTCCTTCAAGGTCACCTCAAAAGTGCAAAACAAGAAAAGAGGCAACTGCACTGCCTAAGCCTCACATGGACTGGCTCTGGACCAAGGACATCCTCTGTGTCATTTCTTTCTTCTTCATCCATTCCCCAAATCAGTTCTGTTATGTAAGGTTACCATGCTTCTGCTTTCTTCTTACCATCTTTCATATCCTCAGCAAAATCCCTCCTTACTTGCTCCTGCAGCTCCTCACCCAGCATCTCTTTGAAATTTTCCATGTTGAAACACTTTCCCCTCCAACACCCAATCTCTTCTGTGGTGGAAACATGCAGGGTCCATATCGACACCGCCCACTACTCCATCAGCAATCCATCCATTCATCCCACTCACCAATCCCTGATGTTCACGCCATTGGTGATATAGCAGCTTAATGAATACAGCCTCTACACAAAGAAACCTGACACATCCTTGCACAGGACTCCCTTCCAAGCACACATCATGCCAGAGAGGATCAACCTTCCCAGGTCTTCAGAGGAGAGCACATCTATCATCCTTCCCAGAGTTGGCAAAACCTTTCATAGGAAGCTGCAAGGGACAGTACTTTGAATTCTTTGATTTACCATAGTTAGGACTTGGGTCGAGATGTCTCCCCAAGGCCTCACACAGTCATGTTATAGGCAAGAATGTTATAGTTGGTGTCTAGTTGTACTCCCAAAGCCTTATGAAGTCACTGGGGGGCAGCTTCTAAAGTCTGTGATTAACTCATGATCCAATGCTGGGATTATGGGTATGAGTGCTACACTGGCCCTGGGGCAGATAATCTGCATTCCAATGTAAGGAGGGGAAAGAGGCTAGCTAGAAGCCTCAGCTGCTACCCTTCCCTTTGCTCTTTGCTGTTTTCACCACCATGAACGGCTGCTCTCTGCCACATGCCACTCTGTCTTGGAGCCAGCTGAGTATGGACTGAAACCTCCACTAACTATAAGCTAAATAAACTTTTCCTTCCTTAGTTTTGGGTGTCAGGTATTTTGTCCCAGCAATGAGAGAAAAGTAATCGAAACAGGCAGCTACATTAGATAAAAATATTGTAGGTAGTCAGATAGGGCCAGGTCCTTGAAGGAGCCAGTGCAGAAGAGGAGATGCCTCACAAGTGTGGAAGAAACAGGCACCTATGCTGTAGGCCAGCCTTCCAGACACAAGGTAACTCAAATGCAACCATACATTTGATAAGGATAAAGATCAGGAACTGATATACTAAATAGTATCAACTACCTGGAGGAAGCCAGGAAGAACTAATAATATACCCCTAAAGGAATGGCCCTGTTCTACACTCAGAGAACTTGCTTCCCCATTTGACCCCAATGTAATCAGTTTTAGCTGAGCGATTACAATCATAATCCTGTTGGTTGACCATACTCTTGTCCAATATTACAGTTTCTCATTCCCCCCCTTGGACCTGCTTCCTATTGTGGATCTGCCTGATGAAAATTCCTATAAAAGGCAGGGTAGTGGGCACCCACTTAGGGCCCCTTAGTCCTTCTTAGATAACAGTTTTCTTTCCCCCAACAAATACATTCTGCTCTTAACTCCTAGTGTTCCTAAAATTCATTTTTTTTTTTTAATTTTGGAGAACATGAACTTGTACCAGACAGGTATCAGGGTGGGAATTTCTTTCTCCTAAATCAATAGGACTTTTTCTAAAGGTGCTGGGTCTACAGCATGTGATGCTGGGATTAAGGGTGTGTCATTAATAACCAGCCATGGTTGCTCNGCACAGCTCTGGCTAGGTGTAAGGGCCTACTCACTTCTGCTGTCTTCTGCCACCATGAACTGTTTCTTCCCTGCCAAGCTACTCTGCCCTGGAGCCAGGTAATTAGAGACTGAAACCTCTACAAACAGTGAACTAAACAAACCTTTCCTCCTCTAACTTTGGGTGTCAGATATTTTGTTTCTGTAAGAAGAGAGAAGAGACTAAGAGAGTTGCATACAATTCAGGTGGACAACAATGTCTGTAAGGTTATCATACCCTGTTCTATAGCACCTTTTAAATGCATAATTGTGAGTGCTCAATAAACATAGATTTTAACTGTACTGGGACATCATGGAACAAACGACTTTTGTAGTGCTTGACTTTTTTCAATCCAGTTCTTTCCTTGTTCTCATATCTCCTTCATTTTTAGAACACTTCTTTGGCCACTTTAGTGTATGGCTGATCTCAACCAAGATGAGACACAAGAAAAGAGGAGGTAAGTTCTATTTATTTAGATTAGACAGGGAGGCAACCTGGTCAAGGTCTGGGCTCCCACATGTGACTCCTGTGTTTCTTCCTCAACTGTCATGACCACAGGCACCAGGCTTGACACTGGCCAGTATTTTACAAATGGATGAACTTGCTCTAAAAGCTTCCAGATGGCAGATGGCAGGATATCGGCAGCTCACGATCGCAGGTCAAGGCTCATCCTCGAGTACAAAAAAAATGTCTTCTAAAACCCACAGGTTAATGGACCTCTGATGTTACCATCTTTGGATGTTTATTTATATAAATATGTAATTTACTGAACACCTGCTACATTAACAAGACTTTTGCTGCATAAAAAAATAAAACATGTCCTTATTTCATTAGAAAACTATTTTCCCACCCCCTTTTTCTTGTTTTCAAGGGGTGGCCTACCTTACTTACTTTTATAAAATTTGTGCTGCAATTTTAGAGAGTGTTTATTTTTAGGTATGTCTCCCACATCCACTGTCAATTCCTTGAAGGAAGGATCTACACATGCCTTGCGAGCTCGCCAAATCCTGGCAGAGGGGCTATATCTGAATGAATTTCAAAGATCAGGAAACAAAGATAGTGAGTTTAAAAATATGGACAAGATACTGTTTTCCATTTTACAAGTCTTGAGCCCAGGGAACAACAAAAGACAGATCAGAGCTAAGAACAGGGTCAGAGGTACGGACTCACTTTCCCTCGGTGCTCCACTAAAGTCTGTATAACAGCAGGCCACACATTCATCAGATGGAAAAGATTGAATAAAGAGGAGAGTGTGTGCTTCTTTTCTCCTCACCCTGGTCAGTTTCTTTTCCAACACAACCCCACCTTATGCTCTGTACAGCCGCAGGATGAGGGGAGGCCCTGGACAATGGCGGCCCAGAGCAGGCTGCTGAGAGCGGCCTACAATGATGGGCACCTGTACCTCCAATGCTGGGTCCAGCAAGAATGTATGCATCCTCTAATGAATTTCTTAAAAGATGCTATCTTAAGACTGTGCTCAAGATAGCATTCTGTAAAACAGAGAATCAAACAGCAAATGTTTATGGGAGGATACAATCAAAAAGGCAGCTGTACCTTGCCAGTGGGAGACCTAGAGATGGAAGTCTTCAATGGTGCAAAGCCTCAAAAAGACTTACAGTTGTGCTTGATGAAAAAAGAAAACAGCGCATATTTGGACCTCAAAAACACAAACCACCTTCATACTAAATTAATAGCATCAAATATCCTAAAACAATCTGCTTTTTTATTTCCTTACTCACCATTGGGTCTGATCTTGGAAGCATGGAAAGCAGCACTAGTGTGTAACAGCAAAGTTAGAACAAAAACAGAAACCATCTGTGGGCCCATTGTCCAGCACAGAACAGAACTGGCCTACACCTGGGGGTAAAGACAAGAAAAGAGAAAAAGCTAGAACTAAGTGCTAAAGTCTTGTGTTAGACTAGAGTAACCAACAGCAATAGAAAGAAGTCTGTAACACTTAGCAGTGAGGAGAGAATAGAAGGAGAACTGGAACCTGGGATGAACAGATGCAAAGGCTTTGTTTCAAGGGATTATGAAGGCAAATGATCAGGCTGCTGGCTGTTTACGTTCTGCTGACACTGAGCTGATCAACAACTGGTTCTATCAGCAAGAATAGAAGCCAGCTTTGCTCACTGACAGCCCATTGCCCACTAACTTCCCTGTGACATAAACTAGGGATGGCAATGTGCTGTAGAAATGATGGGAGGTGAAAAATATTTTTGGAACACAGTATTCAGATAAAAGTTTTGACTTGTTTTTGTTGTAACTGTTAAGGAAAAAGGGCAAAGAAAAGAAAGGAAGAGGAAAGGAGGGCGAGAGGAAGGAGAACGAAGGGAAGAGAAGGTAAGGGGAGGCAAGAGGAGGGAAAGGAGGGCAGGGCAGGGCAGGGAGGTAAAGGAGTTGTGTAAGACATCGCTGAGACAACCAGGCAAATGTGAACATGGATTCTGTACTTGAAATTTCAAATTAAGAAATTCAAATGCCTAGTAGTTTGTGGTGCGTGTGTGACAGCTCAGTGGCACAGAATTCACTTAGCATGCAGGAGGTCCTGGGTCTGATCCTCAGCACCACAAGACAAATCAAATATAACAGCCAAAATAAATATTTCAGAGGGCAAAAAGAGGTACAGATACATGAAAGAAGATAATCATTGAAGCTGGGCCATGGGTACAGAAAGAAATGTGTTCTATGTTCTCTAATTTTCAACATGTTTGAATTTCCCGTGGTAATGAAGCTAAAAACTAAGTGAGGGAAGCTTTCCAGCCTTAGTGTTCTGATTTATTCCCATTATGCTCCTCTATAACCTATGACTAAACAGTTTTTCTCAAAGGTATTGCCTGCATAATCATAGGACATTATATTCAATTAGTTGAATTATAATTTATAATTCCTTCCTTTTTCAGTGGATGAAACCTAAAACATATATAATTAAGAAGCTGCTCTCTATATTGGGAAAGTCAGTTTTATTCCATTCATGAAACAACGGAAATGTCTTAAATATCTTTTGACATAGCACTTACAGCTAAATTTTACTAAGGTCTCAGGTTCCATAACTTCATACCACACTTTGGATAATGCATCTCTGATGAGAGCATTAGAAACTGCAAAAAGTAGAGGAAGCTGAGAATATCCATTGAGAAACTTCCCTCACAGGCAAAGTAAAGAATGGGAAAGGGAACAGGAATGGGAATGGGAACTGGTCATTTTCAGACATACCTGGGCAGGATATTTATTCTCCTAGACTAGAGTAACTCAAACTATCCCCCAAAGGGACACACTATCATATTTGTTGTCAAATATAACATGGAAAAATTTCCCTCACCCTTTGATGCCTGTGATTCTACAGTAAGTCCTGCTTAAATGAAAACCATGCTGGCTATAGTTACAACTGAGTTAAGTCTCCTTGCATGTGCACAAAATCTTATAGAATAAAGGCAGAGTCCCAGAAGAAAGCTGTGGAAACAATGGAATTGTATTTTTAAAATGATGCCATCTCATAGCTTTTTATGCAAAGGCAGCAAAGTACAATTACCAAAGACATACCAAGCCTTGCCCCCCAAACATGACCCCAGGAGCCTTGAAGAACTGTGACCCACATGCACCACTGTTGCAGAGAGCTACAGAGCCCTGGAATCGCACCCTGTGCCCTCAATGTCGTAGGAGCTTTGTTGAACTGTGCTCTGACACACTACCATAGATACTGAGCTTGGGTGAATACTGACAGCTTCAGAAATATCAAAATGAGGGAGTAAAAGGCAATCTCAGAACCCCAGCCCATGCAGAACAAGTTCAGGACACAAAGTTATAGAAGAACTTGGAAGTCACACACCTGAAAGTTGTGAAGTGATCACAACTGAAGTAGAGAAAAAAGTCCATCAAGATACAGGAGAAAGCAGGTCAGAAATAATCCCTCAGGTTAAAAAAAAATGACAATCATGAAAGAATTGCTCAGCACATCTAAAGAAGACATGGATTCAAAAATGGAGAAGTGAAAAATGATGGAAACACTGAATGAACAATACAAGAAATTCGAATGCATGAAACACATTCAAACAGGAAAATAAGAATTCCATTAAAAGCTGGCAAAACCACCCAAACAAAACTAAAGGTAGACTTTCAGACCTTGAAGATAGCACTGCAGCTAAAGAACACAAAAGGAAAGCTCTCTTTAAAATAACAAGAAACCAGGATATAACAATTCAGCTGCTAGAAGATGATGCAAATTAAAACAATATAAAACTGGCAGTTCTCAACAAATCAGTAGGAGTTATTACAAATGACATAAAAGATTGTTTGAAGAAGTAGTAGCAAAAAATTTCCC
>NDGM011124999.1:0-11796 GCA_002564305.1 Octomys mimax
CATACATTCCTCCCAGTGGTTAATTGCTGTACAAGATGTGGACATGATATCCTATCTACAAAACAAATGTTAAGCCTAGACACAGAAATATACAAACATAAAAATAACAATGAGGAATTATTATAATACCTGATCAACTTTGGAAGGTTGGTGGATTTTTGATTTTCACTTTTTATGGTGTTAGAGATGGAATCATAGGCTTCACGCAAGCCAGGCAAGTATCCTACCACCTTGCAGCCTATTCAACACACTACAGGTAATATTAAGACAATGAGCACTACCTATCACCTTAATCCAGGAATACCGGAGACTAGTAATTTGTAAACGATAGGGATTTATTTCTTCGAGTTCTGAAGGCTAGGAAAGAGAAGACTAAGGGGCTCTCTACTATCAAGGGCTGCCTGCTGTGCCATCTCATGTACAAAGGATTATGGGCAAGAAAGCATAATTAAGAAAGCAAGAAAGGGCCACGATTTCACTTTAATACAAATTCAGTCTACCAATAACAAATTCATTCCCCTGAGGAAGGTAGATGACAATCAGTTCTCCCACCTCTGGACACAGCTGCATGGGGGTAAGGTTTTAACAAGTGACCTTTGGAGGACAGATTCAAACAACAGAAGTAATGCTGGTAAACTTACAAGCGTAAGGTCAGAACCAAGCCATAGTAAAACATGAAAATTCTTACCATCCTTTTTTAGAGTTCTAGAAACTAACAGTAACTAGTACTAATAAAGGTACAGGAGAACTTGATGTCCTAATGTTGCAGTACTTACAGCTCATAAAAAGAAAAGAGTTTACAGCTCTTAAAAGGTGTTTACAGCTCCCCATAAGCACTGCAGCAGACCAGGACTAACAGAGTGGCACCTGGGGTTTTGGAGGAAGGCAAGCATACAACTTTATTCACACTGGCACACTTGGCTGGTATCCTTTATCAAACAGCCAAGCCCCTAACTGTCAGGAAGGATTTTTATAGGACTTGCAACCAAGTAGTGGGTACAAGAACAGAGTATAACCCCACCCCATTTTGTACCTAAACTTTCGACTGCACTGTGTTTGCATTCAAGGGAAATACAGGTTTTGGGTGAGGTGGTCACTGAAGGTTGATAGGACCCATGTCTGACGAGCATTTGGAAGTTTATGGAATCAAAGTGCTACAATGCAAAGCAAGTGAACCAATTTAGAACACGAGGTCCCAGCATCAGCATTAGGATAAAAGAAAACAAGGGTTCCAAAAGAGCTCCTAACCACAGATCCTGGCTTCCTAGGGAGCTCCACCAATAGCAGTTGGTCTGTCCCAGGCTTGCTGATTGATTCACTCTTGAAACTGGTGTGTGGTCTAACATAATAACAACATTCCTCTTCTAAAAGCAAACAAGCTCCTCCTTGTTGGGCAGTAAGGAGGTATAAAGCCCTGCAGTTCTGAAGGATTACCACAGCTAGGGAGTCAATCTGATCTTGTAGTATGTTGAATGCTTTCTATACTGTTGTAAAGTCATCCTCTATGTGGTTACCCAATTGTGAGTACTGTTGTTGACCCATGACTAGTGTAGTGCCACTAAGGGCTAGCCTTCCTGCTATACTTATCTCTGACAAGACTACAAGTATCACTGGGTTACACCTCTGGCATGACTGGTGGGAATGTGTGGGACCCTGCTGACCTGAACAGGACAGGCGAGAAGTAGATGAGTGCACAGAGTTCATTTTTGAGCCTGAAATGAGTAGGTGGACCCCCTCAGAGTAAATAAAGGTCCATAAGGGGCCATCATGGAACCTAAGGTGGCAGTGTGAATGTATACAGTCAGCAGAAATGTTCAGTTTTGTAGAGGAGCCCAGAAGGCATGAGACATGTCCCTATACCACCACTAGGCGAGACTGGAGCAGGCAAACAGGACTGCAGGTAGAGCTGAGACCAGAACTATTTAGAATTAGGCCCAGGACATGGTAGGAGAGAGCTGTGAGGGGAACACAGAGCCAAAAGTTGTGCCCTAATTGGGATCTAGCATCTGGAGGATTAGGTGGATATTTTTAACTAGGCACAGCAAGTCATTAAGGTTTACTTTGGGCCCAAGGCCAATGGCAACTGTGGTGGTTTTAGCGTACGAATTCTGATATGGAGTTGGAGTGGGCCAGAGTTTTGGGATTTTTATGATTGTTCCTGGGCTTTTACCTCTACCATCTACCCAGACACTGGCATTTGTCCACTCTTGGTTCGTGGGGTCCTGGAAAGTGCACCTTACCAATTGCAAGCTCCTTGTTGAAAACTTGGGTTTGCTTAAGCTGCATTAAAGGGGTTATTTGGGTATCCCCTGCAATCCTGGGGCAGTCCCAGTAGAGGCAAAACCAATCTAGAATGTTCCTACAGTGGCTTAGAGGTCCTTGTCCTCCAGATGACTGGTGCCAATTGGGACAGACATATTTGTTAAAGGTTCAATATTTTCATTTTCAGCCTCTGTACCCTGTGAAATAGGAATTCCAACCTGGGTCTTTGGCTTGAATAGAACATGCATCGAAATTTAAATACAGTAGCCTGGGAGAGATCCCATCTAGTCTGGCTGAGGATTACTACGGAGTTGACAAAAAGTTGGGTTTGGCGCTCCCAGTGTCCTGAGTTGGCTTGGCAAGCATGGGATCAACGAGACTAAGTACAAGCAGACACAGACCAGCAATAAGGAACATTTTTTGTATGATTTTATTTGTAGTGGGTATGGCATACCAAAAGCCAACTGACAGTAACATATAAGCTAGGGAGATTAGCCCTAATACCCCTAAAAAAAAAGCTTCATTGTCTGCAATTTATTCCCAAGATAAAACTTCTGCCATACATAGACCCATCAGCTTCCAGAGTGGTGGGAACAGGGCTTTGAGTGTATCATCTCCTCAGGGTTGTCTTCAGAAGAGTTGACTCATACAGGCAAGCTTTCCAACAGTTATCTGGGTCAGCTTTCTTGATCCAAGAATGATGGATCTATGGCTGAATTTCTGAAACCTTAATAAATGTGAGGGCGGTTGGTGTGACCATATAAGATCCTTTCCAATCAGTCATAAAGGCTCTTTTTTGCAATCTTTTATCCAACCCATACCCCCAGGGTTTTGTGAATGGGCAGGTGTCTCTGTGGGTATCAGTGGTCTTTCAGCTATGTTTTTCTGTACCTGAGGTTTTTCCTAATTGTGTAAGTTGTTCCTGTACATAGATGATGCAGCTCACCCCATAAGTAATGCAAGGAGGTCTCCCCCACAAAACTTCAAAAGGTATATATCCCATAGGTCCTGGTGAACGTCAGACCTTACAGAGGGCCATGGAAGCAAATCTATTTATTCATAGTGCTTGAGTTTCTTAGTGACATTTAGACAACACTAACATTAAAGTACTATTCATTCTTTCAACTTTTCCAGAGCCTTATGGCCTGTATGCTGTAAATTCCGCCTGATTTTTAATTTTTTAGTCAGCTTCTGGGTTATTTCTGCCACAAAAGTAGATCCGTTGTCACTGCCTATGGTTAGAAGCAGGCCATATCTAGGAATAACTTCTCCCAACAGTGCTTTGCAGACTTCAGTGGCTTCCGACCACCCAGAACAAATACAGACAAGCAAATATTTGTACCCTCTACATGGTTTGACTTTTGTAAGCCTCCTATTTGTAGGTCTTCAAAAGGGGAAAGTACAGCATGTTGGAAACCAGGAGGCTGGGGGGGTGGGGGGTACAGCCACATGGGGGCTCAATCCTTGCACAGATCTGACATCTCGGACAGAGGTACAGAATGAAGCTAATTTAGGAATATAATAGTAGCAGCTTAAAAGCTGGTTCACTGCAGTTTTTCTTCCATGTGTGATACAGGCTCACTGAGCACAGCAGTTTGGAGGAAGAGACCTGGCTAGGAGCACCTCTTCTGTGGTAACAATAGTATATTGAGCTTGATGTTTCTCATCCTTGACTGAGCTACTGCCATCCATAAACAGGTTGTACTCAGCATCAGACAAGGGTTCCATCTGCAGGTCTGGTCAGCTTGCAAAAAGTTCATCATTTGAGGCCAGGCAGTGCAGGGGTGGGGTGGTATTAAAAAGTTCAGTGAATAAAAAGGTAGTTGGGTTCAGAGGTATAGTCAATTGAAAAGTGAGTCAGGAACTTTCACAAAGTAGTGCCTGATACGGACAGACACAGCTATCTGAAAGCCAACAGTGTCTTTGACTGTTAAGTAACTTTAGAATGTGTAGCATTCAATTGCCAGATTTTCTCCTAAGATCATATTGTCACCTTCCTTATTGAGGATGGCTGCTGCCAGTGCTCTCAGACAAGGAGACCAGCACTGAACTACAGAAGCTAAGTCTTTTGACAACTATTCAATAGGCCTCCCCCAAGGCCCAATCTTTTAGGGTAGGACCCCTAATGCTACATGTCTCCATTTGTCTATGAACAGGTTGAAAGGTCTGGTTACATCAGGGATGCACAGAGCTGGGGCTGTTGATAGTGCTTGCTTTATGTCTAGAAGGGTTCAATCTACTTAAAGTCCAACTTAACAATTCTTTTTCACTTTCCTTCCCTGTTAGCATATCATATGGGGTGCAGCCTTTACAGCAAATCCCAGTATCCATATATGGCAGAATTCTAAAGCTCCCAGCAATTCTCTAAGCTGCCTTTTATTTTCAGGTTTTGGAATGGAGCAGATAACTTTTTCTCTCTGGGCCAACACATCTGAGTCCTTTTTCTATGTCAAAACATAGGAAATGCACTTTGGGCTTATATATTTCAGCCTTCTTCCAGGAGACTTTATGGTCTATGGCCAGTAGATGGTAGAGAAGGGACTATGTTCCCTTCGAGGAGTCCAATTCATTCAGAATATAAATCAGCCAATCATCTAGGTATGGTAGCAAAGTGCACTTGTAATCAGCATATAGAAATCAGGCCAGATCAGCGGCTTATGTTTCCCCAAAGAGCATGCGGAAGTTCTTGAATCTTTGTGGAAGACAGATCCAGGTAAGTTGGCCTTTTTCTCCCATTTCTCAGTCCTTCCATTCAAAAGCAAAAATGGGCTGACAGGTGTGACCCATAGACAGAAGAAAGCATCTTTTAAGTACAGATAGGTAAGACAGGCAACATCGGGGGAAGGAGACTCAGGAGGATACAAGGGTTGGGAGCCACCAAGTGCAGAGCTGCAGTGGCAGAGGTGATGGCACAGAGATCCTGTACCGGCCAGTAGTCTCCACTGGGCTTTCTCACCAGGAAAAGAGTATTCCAAAGCAACTGCTGACAATCTATCAGGATTCCAAACTGTTTCAAACATGAGATGTGGGGATGGATGCCAAACCAAGCTCCTCATGACTTTGTGTACTGCTTAACAGCAATGAGGACTGCACCAAGACAGAGCTCAGTCACTGAAGGGGTATGGCTGATAGCAAGCCCCAGGGGTGAGTCCTCTGTCCACACTCCTGGAAGCAAGTCTCTTAAAAAAAAATTCAGGGTTATGACTATCAGGCATTTCAGGCTGATACAGTCACCATTCTTCTTCCTGAGGTATAGTCAGAGTCAGTATCAGGTCCTGGACGGTGGACACAAGTGTAAGAAGCTGGCTGGTTTAAAGTAATAAAACTGTTGTTCCCAACTTGGAAAGGAGGTCACATCCCAGGGAAGGGATATTGCACTCAGGCATGTATAGGAATTCGTGTCTGATAAAGTATCCACTAATATTGCAAGATCTGAATTTCTTTTCAGTGAGGACTCCAGCAGCGCTGATGACCTAAACTCACCAAAAGGTCAAGAGAGCAAGCAATAGGCTGTTACAACTGAATGCAGTCTCACTGTCTACCATAAAAATCACAGCTTTTCCCCAATTCTGGCAATAACCATGGGTTTCTGGGAGCCTGGTATGATAGAGAGGTTCAGGCTGAAGCAGGCCTGGATAGTCAGGTTTCTTTGTGTCCTGAAACAGAGGAGGCATTTATATTTCCAGAGTCGAAACTATTTGAAGTGAGCATACTGGTCAGCTTTCAGGGCATAGGGCCTGCCACCAATCTTAGGCTGTGTAGCTTGAGGCTGTGTTACCTTCAGATTGGTTTCCACAATATGGTTGATGGACTCCCTTAGCAACAGGCTTTCCCTGTACAGGAGCTAGGAGGGCTGCATTTTGGTGGGCCTTTCACACTGTGTCCCTTTTCCTCCCATTCCCAATTAACAAACACTTTTTGGGCTACTGGGAGTAACTTAGTGTCATTCATATTAACAAATCCATCCATCCTTTGAATCTTTTTTCTGATGTCAGAGGCTGTGTAATGAAGACTGTATTAACCATTTATGAGTTTTCAGAAATCTTACAGTCAAATGGGGTATAGGCTCGATAAGCCTCACAGACTCTTTCATAAAATTTGGCTGGACTTAGATTGGGCTCCTGGGAAACTTCAGAGATTTTTGACATTTTTATTGGCTTTCTGCCTCCTTCCTTCAGGCCTGCAAGGAGGACACTGTGGAACTGATCCAAGGCTCTATGTTCCCTCAGCTGTGATATGGTCCCAATTTGGCTGCCCTTGGGGGAGGGTTGTATTAACCCAAGCATAAGGATCAACTACGGTGGCAGGGACGCCATTGCTCAGCCAAGCTCCAACCACATCCAGAATGTGAATATGTTCTTCTGTATTGAAGTTAGGAGGAAATGTAGGTAGTCACCCCATGCTGGCAGGTGGGTCTGGAAGATAGACGTGAGGAGATGTGTCATCTCTCAGAGTATCTCTGAATGGGACAATGTGTGATGTTTCCAATTTAGATCAGTGGAGCTAAATGGTTGATAATACATCAAGGGTGGTTGGTTGGTTGTGCCTCCCTTAGCTCTGGGGTAACGTGAAGCAGCAGTAGGAGATGAGCTGGAATCTTGAACTGAGTGGTACAGTGAAGTTGTTGATTGATATGCCTGTCAGCATTTTTGTCCATGTTGACAGTACCTGACGAGAAATCAATCGGGGGCTCCAGAGGCACTGCAGTAGTTGCTGGCAGTGAAGCTATGGAACTTGAAAGAACAGGAAGCAGCAACAGATGTACATCTCCATACTGTGGTAGAAATTCTGCAGCAGTGGCTTAGGTAGGCAACATGGATTTCAGCTGAATCGAAATAACCAATGGAGCTAAGGAACCACTAGAGGATATAACTAGAGTAGGCAGATATGGGTGTGGTTTCTGTGACATGCTTGGTATCTGTGGCACTAGCAATGCTGTGGAGCATACGAGGTTGGGCAGCAGCGGCAGCAGCCCTGGCTGCAGCAAGGCTTCCAGCAGGACAGTGCACAGGTCAGCAGTGGGGATGCTGAGGCTGGCTGGGCAGCTTGGGGCCAGTGAATGTAAGGAGGAGGCAGATTGCACTCGGGGTCTTCTGGTAGGACAGGATAAAGTCTCGCTGGCTTGGGTTGAACTTGGGAACCACTTGTGTGGCTTTGTGAGTCGGTTTTGACAATTAGGATGGCCTTTCAGTCACTCAGATGCAGGTAAGGAGCCAAGGTGGGGAGGTGGGACATAGGTGGAGCCAGGAGTCTTCAGGGTGGCCTTCATTGTCAGGTTTTATCACTGTTCCAGACTCAATGAACAATTACAATATTAAGTGTTCCCTCTGATAGCTAGCCAGAGCAAAGTCTTGGCCATTCAGTTTCACAAAAGGCACAGAGCTTCTGGGGTTTCATTTTTACTCCAGTTGTCAGAAAATCCTCTTTTGAAGTTTTTTTAACAAGCAATCAAGGACTGTGGACTCACTTTGGCTTGCATCCAATTTTCTTTTGCCTATGTACGTATAGTCTTGAACAATGGCACAACAGACAAAGGGTAGGTGCACCTCTGAGAGAGACCAGGCACTTGTCAGTTCTGGCTGCTCCCCTCATGGGGACGTGGGTCCATCTTGACATAAGGTGCACCCATATTCCCAGGCCTGGTAACATCCTCCACTATAGAGGTTGAATTGTCACTTGGTTATACTATGCAACCATAGAACTGCAGAAATCGAACCCATTCAAATGCCATTTGCTCTGGGGTCCTGGAGGGGCCCTTTGACTTGGAGCATAGACAGGACAGCCTACTGTTTTCACTATCCTTCACACAAATATTTAGCAGACATTCAGATGTTAAACATTCCCTCCCAAGGAATCCTGACTAATGAAGGATGATCAGTCCTTCCTCCATTGGAATTGAGTAGAACAGAACTGATTTGGGGTGCCCCTGAGGGGTCTTAGCTTATTCTGTAATGACACCAGATCAGACAAGCATCCTCCCCACTTCTGAGTCCAGAGAGCCTCAAATGACAAGCACAGGAATTCATCTCCAGTCCTCAGAGAGGAATCTGAGAAATCTCTAAGGGTAGGCCTTCCGATCAGGAGACTAGCACAGTCCTAGCTCCCTCCACGAGGGCTTCAACCAGTGACCTAAGTGGTCAGTGCAGCTGGCTTCCCAGTCCAGGAAACCAAAAGGTTTCAGTAGTGATAGCTCACTGAAAAAGTATTTATAGCTCTTAGGTGTTTACAGCTCCCCATAAATGTTGCAGCAGATCAAGACCAACAAACAAATCAGCACCCAGGGTTTTTGGAGGAAGGCAGTCGTTCAGCTTTACTCATGGTAGTGGGCTTGGCTGAGACCCTTCATCAAACAGCCAAGCCCCTAACTCTCTGCAAGCAGGATTTTTATAGGATTTATCACCAAGTAGGGAGTACAGGAACAAAGCATTTGCCATTATTTGACTTGACAGAAAGTTGAACTGAATTTCACCTTCTTAGCCTATAACTAAGATAAATTACAGGTCACATGACTGGCCAAGAAAGTTACACTGAATTCCACCTGCTTAGCATACAGTTGAGACAGGGACAAGAGGTTACATCAGTTCAGGAAACATAGAAACTTATCAGAGAATAAAAGGCTTATTGAAGGCCAGGAAGAGGGATGCTGGAGAGGAGAGATGGGACTCCTGTCTAGGAACAAGTGTTTTTTCTGCTTTACTAACAGATTGGTCTAGTTACTGCCTGGTGAAAAGCTCAATTATTATAAAACATCAAGTCATGTCATTTGCCATTCTAGAGCTCTCAGAAGATGAAAATGACAGAGGTTTGCAGGTAAAAGAGAAAAAATCATGATTAGTTCCCAGACATCTGGCTTGAGCAAAGGATGCTCATAACTAGGAACTATATTTCTTTAACAACTAAGCAGTGTGAGAAGTGCTTAACATAAACTACCTAACTTTATCCTCACATCTTCAACAAGTATTATTGCTTGCCCAAATTACAAAAGGGAAAAAAAAAAGATTGGAAAAGGTTAAACTGTTGTGGGAAAACTGAGTCCACAGCAGCCAGGAGCTCAGGAAATTAAAAAGGAAACTTTACTTAATGCCAGCAGACTCAGAGGAGTAATCTTCAAGGTATGGGCCCCAATTACAAAATCTCTCTCTCTCTTGTACAGCAGCAAGCAGGAAGTTAGAGAAGCTAAGATAAGCATAACTGAAGGACATGGTGCATTAACGGGGTAGCTTGTGGCAAGCACAGCTACACATAACAAAGTTGGTTTTAGAAGATTTACAGAAATTTCAGGTTAACACTGAATCTTGCAGCTTAGCAAAGTTCAGTGGCACAAAACAAAAAGGTGGTAGCTACAATGGACAAAAGTGGCTGCAGTTAGGTCAGGATTTCTGCCTTAAAAATACCTTGTCCAAAGTCAGAAACTACTGAATTTAAGACCATCCCTGAAACTCCCCGGGCTAAGTCCTTTACACAATAGCAAACATCTACTATCCATATTTGTTTGACAACTAAGCTGAAACACATGATTTTCCACCACAGAATTTACAAGTGGTATTAAAATAATAGCCAGGCAGCCACCAGGGTTTCAATTTGATTAAATGCAGTTAAATCATGTGAGCACCTCACATAACAGAGAGCAGGATAACTACATGTAGGGTCAAATGTTCCCACTTCATTGCGTGATCATCACATTACTGCCTGGAGAGTCACTTTTTAAAACAATACTGCATTTGTTGGGTTGCTCTTAAATTACTTTTAGAGAGGATGTCAGACTTTTACTATATGTTAGAGAACTTGCAATATCACCACACACTTTTTACAGCCTCAATGCAGTGATAGTAGAAATATTAGTTTGTTTTCTCCAAAAAAAAAAAAAAATGAAATGAGGCACTACAGGTTCATAAAAAAGGACTACTGTGATATATATTCAGCACAAAAAAATCAAATTCCTCACATAACAGAGAGCAGGATAACTACATGTAGGGTCAAATGTTCCCACTTCATTGTGTGCTCATCACATCACATCACTGACACTGGGTAACACATTTAATGAGAATGATCAACTAGCGTTATTGAAGAATAAGATTTAAATGTGGATTCCTGGGCACTATTTATAAAGTTTCTGATTCATTGGGTCTAAGACTATGGCCTAAAAACCTTTTTAAAGAGTTTGTATTTTTATATGTATCAAACACATATAAGACCATATAAAATGTACATGTAAATATGAAGAACTAACACAATCAAGTCTATGTATCCACCCTGTTTAAACATTTACTAGAACCTTAGTCTCCCTGATTCCCTCACCTTCCCTCTGCTGACATTATCTTGATTTCTATATTAATAGCTTTTTGCTTTGTTTATTAATTTTACCTCTAGCATTCACAATATATGTGGGGCCGGGAAGATGGCTCAGTAGAATAAGCACTTGCCTGCCAAGTACAAGGGCCTGAGTTTAATCCCTGGTTCCACCAAAAAAAAAAAAAAAAAAAAAAAAAAAAATATATATATATATATATATATATATATGTGTGTATGTATCCCTAAATAATAATTTTTAGTATTGAAAAAATTGAAATCAGAAGCCTAGACATACAAAGTCAGTCATACCCTTTGTTATGGTTTGTGTCCAGTTGTCCCCCTAAAGCCTCAAGCAGTCATGGGGTGGCTTCTGGAGTTTGTGATTGATTCTTGATCTATTGCTGAGATTATGGGTGTGAGAGCCCTGGGGCAGATACTGTGCATTACAATGTAAGGAGGAGAGAGAGGCCAGCTAGCTGCCAGAGCTGCTGCCACTTCTTTTGCTTTCTGCTCTTTGCCACTGCCATGAATGGTTGTTCTCTGCCACGTGCCATTCTGCCTTGGAAACAGCTGCGTACAGACTGAAACTTCCACTGACTGTGAGCTAAATCTTTCCTTCCTTCCTTCAGTGTTTTGGGTATTTGCCCCAACAACGAAAGAAGAGTAACTGAGACAGCCTTATAAGTGAAGATAGGGTAGACAAGTATAGGACAAAATCTGAACAAAGCTTCTTTGACTACCCAACTTCAGCATTTCTTTTCTTGAAATGTTACCAAAGGCATGAGTCTTGAAAAACACAACCAATCAGCCTGCAGAGAAGGCTAATGCAGAATGGTGCTATGGAATGAACAGTAGGATAACATGCAGAAGAACAAGCTACTAACAAGCATTTCTTATTTGTAAATCCACTATGGCTACCCACAAGGACAGGCTCACTAGGGAATTCTATCCTCTAGTTAAAGACAGGACAGGAAGCAGCTCAGATATTTCTGTTTTCAACATGTCTATGTCTTGACTCAGCCCTCTAATCTGGAGGGGTTGCCACCTTCATCAAACAGATGCACAGCAGGCATCCTGGCAACCGTCAGGCCATTCCCTCATCTCTCTCCTGAGTTGGAGCTCTTGTTTCCTGTATCCCATGTCTCCCTCTTTTTTTTTTTTATGATTTTTATTTTATTTTTTAAAAATTTTAATAGATTGCAAATTGAAAATGAATTATTTACAAACATAACTGAATATAAC
>NDGM011125007.1:0-11125 GCA_002564305.1 Octomys mimax
CATTTCTCTTTTCTTTAGATCGTCAAATCCACGTCAGTGAAGGGAAACATTCCTTCTCGTGTATTGAGTGTAATTTTTGTCTTCCTGAATCCGTTCCCCCTGGACTGTCTTTGGCTGAACTTTGTGATCTTCACTGAAGGGGGAACCCTTTCCCGCTGTTCTCTGGGCGAGCAGCCCCTTTGAAGTCACAGCTGGCTTGACTAAACTCATTCCTCCATCCACAGTGTGTGTCTGATGCAGTGTTGGCCCCAGCTCCCTCTTGCCGGCTCCTGCTATTGAACCAGACCCAAGTGCAATGTTTAATGTGAGTGTTTGGCTTGGCTTAAATTTGGCCAAATCATCTGTACTTTGTTTCGTTTGAAAGCCTTATTTTTTCTCTCCCTCCCTCTCTTTTTCGCTCACAACTAGTTCACTCCAGATGTTTTTGATTTGTCTTTGAGTGGTCTACTCCACCCAGTTCCTAAATCAGTAAATCATTTTCATGCTTCTAAAATCTAAGAAAGAAAGTGCTCAATTAGAGAAAGAAACTGATTATAGGTTTCATAGAACTTACACTTAAGAAAGGCTGTTTTCCTCAGGATACCTTTCAAACAGGAGAAAATGTCACCATTCGGAATACTCAGGATTGGTTTAATCAGCCTTTTACCTTCTTAGCATCTTGGAGAAGAGTACATAAAATGCTATTATTACAAATACTCAAGTTTAAACCTTGCTTCAAAAAAATTTTTTTTAAATGTATTTTATACAGAATCTGAATACACAGCTCAGACTCCTACTGATCTTCCTGCTTTCAGCCTTCCCAGCACTGGGATTACAGACATGCGCAGCTAAGCTCCCTCTCAGGGGCTGGCTCAATGCAACCGGGGGTGGTGCCTGCACAGCGTGTGGTGCTGGAGTCACACCCGGTCTCCACGCTGGCCTAAGCAGGTGCTTAGTCCGCTGAACTATCTGGCCCGTCCTATAATTGCTAATCTTGTGTTAAGGCATTCTGTCACTCAAATGCAAAGAGACTCCATTTCTATGAAACCATATATGGCGGTAGTAAAACCCTTGGAATGCTCAAGGCCTGAGCCTCTCTTCTGTCCTCTTTTACCTTTTTCAGCGCTTTTGCTACAAGGAGGAGCCTAAGAATAGACAGGACCCAAGCAGAAGAAAATGTTTGTTTTATTGTCTGAATGAAGAGTGAAGAAATCCTTCCTGGGGGGAAACCATAGATACGATAGAGTAGCAATGGAATAGAGTGAGAAAAGTCAGTTTGGTCCTTGAATTAGGGAAGGGATTCTTAGATGTTTGAAGGAATGCATATTCGAGACTCTAGTATAATAGATCTTTTATATGGAGAAGAAAATTTTAAGAAATTTTGCTAGGCTATAAATATAATTTATTTTTCTAAACTTCTTTCTGTTTTTTGGTTTTTGTTTTTGCGGAACTGGGGATTGAACTCAGGCCCTTGCGCTTAAAAATGCACAAGGTTTTTTTTTTTTGAAGCCCCTAATTGGCTCCAGCTCTGGTCTTGATTGCCTTGAGTATGTGGGAATTGAACCACCAATCCCAGAGGCCGACTGGTTTGTTTAAGCAAGGCACTTAAACAAGTGAGCGAGTGGGCGGGCCCCCTCTAAATTTATTTCTTTAGTACAGGATCTCACTACACACCTCGAACTCATAGTGATCCTCCTGTTTTAGCCTCTCCAGGGCTGGGATTACAGGTGTGTGCAAACACACCCAGGTTCCAAGGCCAGCTGGGTGGCCCTGAGGCATATGGATCAAATCTAGGTCCGTGGGCTTATCAGGCAGGTATTTACACTGCTAAACTCTCTCTGGCCTGAAATATAACTTCTCTTTGGTGCTTTTTCAAGTGACTTTGTCAAGACTAACATTCTTTTCCAACACTTCCCCAGAGATGATGCTTATATTCTCTTGAATTTGATAACTAATTTCACTTCATCCTGCTTTTGTTGTTATTGTTGTTTTAGTTGTTGAATTTAACATCAGGTTACATAATAAGTCAAATGATCTTTGAATCTCTATAGATACTCTTTTTGGGGGGTGAGAGGGGTTTGGAAAGTTCTAGTTACTCATAGAACAATGTGCTTAATTTACTTTTCTGTATTATTGTTAAAGGTGAGTAGAATAATATCCAGCTTCTATGTTCTTGATAAGAATTATATGAGATCATGTAAAGTGCCCATCATGGGGCAATTTGTGACTGTAGTGCTGATCAATCATGACTCATAGAAATAGAACCACAACACAAATTCATCTACATAGCCAACTTAACGTTTATTATTTACCATCACTCAGGTCACTGGTGGAATGTATAGGCAGATTTCACGATTTTTCTGGACATTCTTCGTTATTAGGTAAATTATCTTACTATCTTTTATTTCAAACAGATAAGTCTGAAATGTCCCACCAATGTCCAATTTAATTTAATCTTCTACAAATTAGCATTTTAGTCTTCACTCAAAGTGAATTCAACTCTCTCAAGAACTTGAGCAACCCGAGAAGGCTAGTCTAAGTTTGAAAGTGTGGTGATAGTAGTGTGCTCTTCTTTCTCCTCCTCTTCTCCTTTTTCTTATCTACCATCTGCACACTATTTTCCTTAAGCTTAAATGGACAACCTGTCCTGTGCTGAATGCATGAGGGAAACATGGACAAAGGGGGAATTGTATACTTGCTTGTTTGGTTAGTTGTACGTTTGTACATTTGCTACATGTTACTTGATGAGCTCAGCTAATTCTCTTCTGATGGAAATTTCTACAGATTCTTTGAAGGCTCTACCCCCCCAATCTCTCTAAGCAGGACGCAACAGACACTCACACATCCTTGACTTTTGTCCCACATGGTTCCGACCCACAACCAATTCATTTTTTTGGCAGCTAACTCACCATATATTGTGTGATTCCTGTGACCTCTAGCTGAGGTCCTTTTTGGCAGGATCCTTACCTGAATGGCTGATTTTTTTCAATGCGATTATGTTTTACAAGACTTCAATTCATAAAGAGGAAAGCTCAGAAACCTCTGGATCTCCACTCTACCCTGAGACAACAGTTCATGCCACCTGATAGAGTTGTCACTCACACAACCTTCAACTTATGTTCTTCAGGCTTGCTTTACTTTCTAGACCATTGTGTTCTTCTAGTCTGGAATTCTCATTCCCCCAAATTGCCTTTCACAGGGAGACTGTTTCTAAACTCATATTAATCAGTTGAAACTTCAAGTTTACCTCTTTTTTTACTCAAATGTCATCATCTCCCCTGATTTTATAAAACTTTAATAATAATTTATGATAGTAGGACAATAGTCACAGACTTGGTTCTTAGAGGAAAATGTTTAATTAAGTTGCACTCCTCAGATTTGACCTAAGTAGTGTATACATAAAAATGTGGTATGATCATTTGGCCTATAAATATATCCTGAATTTAAAAAATGAGTTTTCAATTAGTAATATTTGACTTTACTTACTAATTAGTTGGGTGCCAAACAGATAGAACAACTTTCAAATATAATTTTCAACTACCAAACGGGAATTTTGTTGATATTATTTCTAAACTCCTGTTTGCTTTAAAATCCATTTAATTTAGTAATTCTATGCAGAGTTTTTTAATATATATTTTAGTAGTTTCACATATGTGCCTTTTCTGATCAAGTGTCTATCAAGGGAAATGTGGACAGGGACCAAGATACTTATGTGTTTGTAGGCATTGGAGTAAACAAAATTATTTTCATGTTACTTTTTATTTATTTTTGAGTCAACTATTTGATTTCTTTTCTACAGTTCATATCATTGTACAATGCTGCAGATATACACTAGGGTAGATTCTATAGGATTCAGTAAATGATAAGTTGAATATGGAAGAGCTATCCGTGAAAGTACAAATGAGAAAGTGATCACTCTGTACTTGTTGGGGATTCACAGGATCATTTCAGAGGAGAGAGAACTTATCTCAGCCTTAGAGAATAATTGTGCAATTACCAGCCAGATAGAAGAGGATAAAATCTTAATCCAGGTAGGTGGAAGAGGAAGCAGACAGTGCCTCCTCTCTCCTGTAAAGTTAGTCTTTGAGGAAAAGGATGATGAGTCGAGGATCTAAATTTTAGTTTTAGAAATGTAGAGTAACAGTAAAAACTGAGTTACCTCTGATATAGTAATTCTCTGATACACATGTCCTATAGAAACTCGTATATGTATATATGGAAATCTGTCACAGAATATTCATACTAATATTACCTGTGGTAGTGGAAAATGGGAAAATACTTCAATATTTATCATAATATATATGCAGTAGATTAACCCACAGGTCCACAATAATCAGTTAAGATGTACAAACAGGCAATATATTTATTGAAATAAATAAATTCTAATAACATGAAATTGAGCCTTTTATAGATGTAGTATCTGAATTAATTTAAAAAAAATATTAAGCTTGCCAGCTTTCTTTGGTTATCTACCAGTCTTCCTGCAAGCTGTGGTATGCTAGGTACCTAGACAGACCTGGCACCATCTAATTAGGTTGTGTTGCCTCACAAGCTGCTTCCAACTTTCTAAAAAGTTCTATAACTCTCCTACAGCCTATCGTTCCCCTTTCCAGGTTAATGAACTGACCCCTCAATATGTACTTATATCTTTGAATTTTTAAAAGCTTTTTAAAAAATACACAATGTCTCCAAGTTATCCAGAGTTATTCTGATTGATAAAATATGGTATCATGAATGTAGCCAGACTTTATAAGATTTTCATGATTCCTTATTTGGAAGGATAAAGACAGGCAAATATCTTTTGAGTGTCAACCTGGGTAGCCTTCTGTAACCTCGTGAACATATAAGGCCCTATTCTTACTGTACCCTGAAGCCTAGCTGGTAGCAGAGAGTTTGTGCGACAATAGACCCTGATTATACAGCCCCAGGTCGCCTGGGTAATTAGCATAGCCCAGCTTGCTGGGGAAGGACTGATGACAGCCAAGGGAAACCTGGCAAGCTCAGTAGTTTTTTAAATTAATTCAGACATTGCATCCGTAAAAGATTTTCAACACACAGCATATTTTCCACAGATCTGGTATTTGTAGATCACCTGGGGAAGTTGTTTGTAAGAAAGATGGCCAGCATGATTGGTAAGTAGAATCTAGGGAAGAAATAGTTACTGGAATCTGTAAGCTGGTTTCTAGAACAGGTTTTATTAGTTTCCAAGGTTAGGAACCAGTTGAAAATTAGGACTAGGCTGTTGCTTGAACAGAAGTGAACCACCATAATGACCTAGGTGTATCTCAATTGCTCACCTATGAGCAGTAATCGGGTTTGAAGTCAAGGATTATGTCCACTCCCCTAAAATCCCCAGGAGGAGGAACAAGTTGAGGCTGCAAGGTAAATTAGAAAAAAGTTGAGTTGATTATAGCACATCAGTTTTATGTTATTTTTTAAAATGTATTTAATACCAGGTCTACAGGCTTTCACTACACAGATCAGATTCAGGTGATCTTCCTGTTTTCAACCTCCCAAGCACTGGGATTACAGGCATATGCCACCGCACCTAGTCTAACACATCAGTTTTAGTTCTGTCTTATTGGTTAGAGTCAGTTAAAAAGTGTTCCATTCAGTTAAATGAGAAAAGTGAACATGGAGTTTTTCTAGGGAAAAATATCCTTCAATGGCTAGCCTGGTAATTTGAAACCCTTCCAGAATATTTAAGGCTGAAAACAACATGTAGAAACCAGTCAGTCAGGTTAGACAAGGCGGGTAGCATTTGAGGCCCTAAATAAACAATTTTTAATTTTTAAAAGAGAGTAAAAATAATATTAAAAACAGAAAACTTACAAATTATACAGAATTTCACTAAATAAAATGTATTTCACATTATTTGTTGTAATGCATAATGTCTTCAAACTACTTGTTCATATTACCATATTAAGATATGATAGATAGATATAGGCATAATTTCAAAATGAGCTTCAGTTTTATCCCATATGAGTTGCTTCCAAACTTCAAACATGAGTATTTGAAGTTGAACTAGACTTTGCCAGCCAGCTAGCTCTTTCTGAGAATTATAGTCACATATACCCAGCAAGGCCTTTCTCATGGTGTTTCTATATTTCTGTTTCCAATCTTGACCAGGAGCCAGGAAGGAAATTATTACAATATTTCAGAAATGCTTATTCAGTTTTACTTTTCTTCTAGTGGTGGGTGGACTGGGGTTACTCCTCTGAACACATCTGCCCTGAATTTGCATGCATAATAAAAATGAGTCTTTGTTAAAATATTTATTTTTAAGTTGTGTTTAAATTTTTATTTCAGAATATTTTGTTGTGATCAGGATACACACTTTCCTAAGAGGAACTCCCTTATGAAAAAAATGCGGATAACCCATAGTGGGTGGCAGTTCATGGAAACAACAGCAGACTAGAAACATCACTGTTTATATAATCTTGGCAATTTCCAGCCCATTAGAATTGAAAAAGCTGGCTATTATTTAAACAAAATGTTCATGAGGTATAGACACACTTTCAAATCAATGGACTTTATATATGGATTATTTTTGCACCCTGGAAGGGTCCTTCCTGTTGCTTATAAATCCATATACAGCCCTCCCATCTTTTTCATTGGATGATCCATTGTCTGACTTCTATTATCTAGTTTAGGTTTTCTTGTTCTTGAATTTCATGCAATTGAATTATATTACGTGTAATACTTGTGGCTGGGTTTTACTCATTCATTGCTTTGCCTATTAGATTCACTAGTGATATTGCTTAGACAAGGTTTTTTTTATTGTTACAATATTTCATTTTATGAATAGTCTGTAATTTATTTCTTCAGTCTACTGTAGAAAAACCATTGGCAGGGGGGGCGTTCAGGGAGATGGCTCAGTGGAATAAGCACTTGCCTGGCAAGCGCAGGGGCCTGACTTCAATCCCCGGTTCTAAAAAAAAAAAAAAAAAAAAAAAAAAAGACCATTTGGATTTTTCTAGTTTTTGGCTATGCTAAATAAAACTATTTTCAACTTTTTACACTTTAAATGGAAACCCCAAAAAAAGAAGGCTCTGAACAGGTGCTGGCTGGTGTGCAAGATACCCTGCATGAGCCATCATTTGCAATGGTCCTAGACTTGTCATAACCAGACAGAGTGCTGTTTGAACCCTTTATCATAGCACCATAGGCACTTTTCAGGTCCTTAGTATTTTACAACAGAACCTTATTCTCCACGGATTATTAGTCTCCTGTTGATAAACAATCCTTGGCCCCAACTTGATCTAATTTAAATCTAAATGTTTAGGCCTGGCCAAATAGCTCAGTAGATTAAAGCACCTGCAAGCAGACACAGGGGTCAGGGATTTGATCCCCAGGCCTGCCATGCCAGCCCATTTGAGACTGGATGTGGTGGCATCGGCCTGTAATGCCAGCTCTTGGGAGGTTGTAAATAGGTGGATCACTATGAGTCCAATCTAGTAGTGAGAACCTTAATACCCTGTAGACCCTTCCCTAAAATACAATAATATAAATCTGAATGTTTGACTGCAGGCTACTAGGAGATTCTAGCTGCACATCATTCATTGTGTGTTACCTAACTCAAAACACCACAGCTGGCCATACTCAGCAGCATCCATCGTCAGATGGAAGTGGAATATACATGACTGGGACAAATCAAGCCTGATGTCACAAGGGGTTCATTTCAGCAGCAGCTCCAGTGCTCATTGTTTCCTGTCCCACTACATTACCTTCTCTCGCCCAACTGCAGCACTGCCCCCTTGGTAGCTCTGTATGGTCCTTTGACAGATAAAGAAATGAGTCAATCCTTGTCTACAGATGACTTCTCTTGAAGGTACCACTGAAAATTCAGCAGCTGTAGCACTATACTCCCTCTTTGGAACATTGTTGAGGAAAAGTAGTAAAAGAAAATCATCCTAGTGGACAGAAATTTAGGCCTTATACTTAGTTGTTCTCTTTTCTTAGAAAAGGAGTGGTCAGGTATACAATTATATCCTGAGTCTTGTGCTATAACCAATGGTTCAGCTCTATGGTTAGGAATGTGAAGGGAACATGACGGGAAGATGGTGACAAATAGGACTGGAAAAGAGTATGGTGGCTAGACTTCTCTGAATGTCTAGCTAAGATTTGTTTCCCAAGTGAATGTTTACCAAAGAGTGACACACAAATAGAAGAATTTTAGTGATCGCGTGAATGGAACAACCAATTTTGTATGCCTTTTCCCATATACCCCCATCATTACCCTATAATCTCATGAAAACAGAATCATGTGGGTAGGGACTGAGTTACTTGTGGGCTCAACAAGGCTGACTTGGTCATGGCCACCACTGAGTGTCCAGTGTGCCAATAGCAGAGGCTAATACTGAGTCCCTGATGTGGTGTTGTTCCCTGAGGGTCTCAGCCAATTACCTTGTGCCAACTTAACTGTGTTTACTGCTTCTACTACAGAAGGGAGAGCATTTTATTTATATGAAATAGATATTTTCTATGTGCATTGAGTTGCCTCCCTTAAGTGCATGTTCTCCCCAAGCTATGATCTGTGGAATTTCATGATGTCTTATCCACGTGCAATCTGCTTTGCATCTTAGTAAGGAACTCACTTCAAACTCAGTTGCCAAAGAGCTGATGCTGATGGGGTTTGTCAGTCTTACCAGATTCCTTACTATCTTGAAGTAGTTAGTTTGATATAAGATCAGAATAACTCTTTACTCAGTTGTAGTACCAGCCAAGTAGCAAAGTTTTGCAGAT
The DNA here is from genome assembly GCA_002564305.1 of Octomys mimax. Taxonomy (NCBI): domain Eukaryota; kingdom Metazoa; phylum Chordata; class Mammalia; order Rodentia; family Octodontidae; genus Octomys; species Octomys mimax. The sequence goes on from NDGM011125007.1 coordinate 8,725, forward strand.
CTGGGCAAGATTCCTCCAGGAGGTTATATAAGCTCAGAATCAGCATCCAAAATACAGTGCTGTTTTTTCTCTTGGGAAAGACTCACAGATCTGTAGGCAGCTGAGTTAGCTATAAATATTATTGACTGTCAAACAGAGCTAGGCCCTCAAAGAACCCGATATGGACAATAAGATAAAAATGAAGTCAGCCACATACCTCCCTAGGGATGGGCTTCAGGGATTAATATTCTAAACTGATATCCATCACTTTTAAAAAACCTGGTAAAGTTGCTAACAAACCCGCTACAGGAAGCGTCCTTGTTTTGTATTCATGTCAACTTGCTAAGTAGATGCTTCCCCATTTGATCTTGATTTAATTACTTTTACCTAAGCAATTATACTCCTAGTCGTACTGGTTGACCATAGTTTCATCCCACCTCATGCTCATCTTGTGATTTCCCATGTTTCTCCCCTAAGACCCACCTTACTTCATGGCTTTGCTCTATAAAAGTCCTTTGACAACACAGATTCCTTGGCAACCCTCTCAGGTCCCCTTGTGACCCTCTCTCCAACAGGAGCTTTCTTTCCCCCAACAGATATATTCTGCTCTTAACCTCCACTGCTCTTAAATTCACTCCTCAGTTTTAGAGAACACAAACTCATCCCAGGTATCTTTCAGTATGGAGTTTCATTCCCCTACATCAAAAATAGTTTCAGGAGTTAAGTGGTAAAACTGGACATAGCACAAGTCACTGCTATTCCCAGTGATTCCAATAACAATGCTTTTGCTTTTTGTTCCTGAGAACTGATGCTTTACTGGCCTAGAGGCTTTAGTTGAAAAGGAACATTTCTACCAAGAGAAACAGCAATTATTTCCAATGCCAGTTACTGTACCTTCATTATGCCTCCAAATCAACAAACAAAAAAGGGAACTGCTGCACTTACTGGAATACTTGATCCTAACTAAGAATGAAAAAATGGAACTATTACTCCACAATAGATGACTAGAATACAGGAGATTCCAAAGAGTGTCTCTTGCTATCATTGGGCCCCATGACTAAGGTCTAAGGAAACTATAAGGATCTAATCTAGGGAGGACTACTAAGCCCAAGACACTTCAGGAATAAGAATTTGTGTCACTGTACCAGGTAAAGAGCTATGACCATATGAGATGTTTCCTGAAGGCAAAAGGATATAGAATTCACAGTGGGAAAAGAGAGCAGTAAATGCCTACCATGGTTATATGAATTGCTACAGAAACAAGGGCTGTAACAGTCATGAGTATTTCTTTCTTATTTTATTATGGATATCTCTGTATGCAGGTATCTTTGTTTCCTTTTCTTCCTACAATTTTATCATATAATTTGAGATGTACTGTCTTTATATCAGAGCATTTATTATTGCTAATTTCATTCTTTTTATACTTCAATTACAGAATATTGAAGAGAAAGGTAGCAATTGCTTAATTTCCTCTTCGAGAAAGAGGTTAGTATTTGGATACGTACAGAACAGAGCAACTTGTGCCCCTATGACTGTCTTTATTTTTGGATTTAGTATGGTTCAAGGAGATACCTATGAATGTCAAGTTGGTATAATGATTAATTTTATGTGTTAAAGTAACTAAAAAATGGGGTCCTCAGACATTTGGGTAAACATTCTTCTGGTTATGTCTGTGAGAGTATTTCTGGATAAGATTAGTGTTTAAATTGATAAAGTGAGTAAAACAGATTGTCTTCTGCAACATAGGTGGGATTCGCTCAAGCAGTTGGAGGAATAAGTAGAATAACAACTGGCTCAGGGAGAATTATCTGTCTGTATCCTTGAGCAGGAAGATCTGTCTTGGACCACATTTAAACTAAGATTGAAATTTAAACCACTGGCTCTCCAGAGCCCCTAACTTGTTAGGTTCTATAGATATGTGAGGCAATTTATCATAATAAATTATACATTTTCATTATGTTTGCTTATATAAATACATATATAAGTATCACATATATAGTACAACTCTATGTTATCTATAATGTATATATAATGACCTACTTTGTTTCTTTGGAGAACCCAAAGTAATACACATATTGGCCGACAACTATTTTGTTTTTCTATGCCAAGGAATGGTATGAAAGAGTCACAAAATAGGTGTGTGGTTTTTGAGGTAGGAAGTTTCAGAAGTGGCAAGTTTCATTTTAGAAATGAAAATGTCCCACTCCTGTCCTTTTTGTTTGCCACAAGGACTGGAGTGGGAAAGAAAAGAAAAGAGAAGAGTAAAAAGACATAGACTGAGATTGGTTGCATCTTTATAAGTTATTAATGAAACTATGAGGCTATTTCTTTTTTACTTTTTTTTGGGGGGGTGGGGGTGGAACCAGGGATTGAACTCAGACCCTTGCACTTGCCAGGGAAGCACTTACTCCACTGAGCCATC
>NDGM011125011.1:0-12760 GCA_002564305.1 Octomys mimax
TCAATGAGAAGAAAGATTTGTACTAGTAGTGTTTGGACAGGATATTATGTCTGCATCTTGTACCATATATGAATAACCACTACGAAGACAACAATATGCAATGTATTTATTATTGAAACTGTCCTATTAATTGGTTTTGAAACTGTCTAATTGCTATTGTTTCTCAATAAACTTAATAAAAATAAATAAAAGGATTGTGTAGCAAAAACATAATCTTGTGAGAACTAAGACAAACTCTTAAATGTGAGGCCCTGTACAAAAGAAAAGTTAAACACTTCCAACATTCAATGGCACGAGATATACATTTCCACTCCAAAAGTTGCACGTGGGGGGATACAAAGGAATGGGATCCAAGCAAGTCCAAAATCAAGCAGAACAAACATTAAGTCCTATAGTTGCACATTCAACATTTAGGGCAATCTGGAAAACTGTAAGCTCAATGTTGCACCATCTCTTTGCTGCTTCTGGTGGTTGTAGCTCCACAGTTTCTCTGTTAGGCCTGCTTTGCTCCCTCCTTGCTGCTTTCCTTAGATCTTCCTTGTCCCTAGGTTCTCCATTGCACCTTTGACTTCACAGTTACTGATTTATACACTGCCCTGTCAGGAGCACACTGCCTGCCTTGACCTCCCCACCTCCCTGACCTTCTTCTAAAATCTAGGTGAGAAGTTTTTTAATATCAGAATAATTGCATTCTGTGTGTGCCTAAAGACAGCACCATGTGGATGATGCCAAGGTCTGCTGCCAGCTGGAGCAATAGCCAGGCTTTCTTCTCTCTTGGCTGTAGGGGCTAAGTACTTGGGCCAAGTACTGGGCACTGTGAATCCAGTTCTGAGGAACAAATTCCCTATGCCACTGCCATTCTCAAAGCTGTTGCATCCAATGCCATTCTGGGACATTGTGCTCTGTGGAGGCTTCTTTTTCCAAAGCTGTCTTTCACTTTTTCAGTTTTAAGGCTGCAAAATGTGGAGATTTTCTGCCTCTTGAGATGCCCTCAAGTCATCTTTTTTATTCTCCTGTTTCTTCTCAAGGACAGAGATTTCCTAAGGTCTATCTTCATAGCCTTTATTACAGCTTCCCTTCTGGCCAAAATACATTTGAAATGATCCTACCTGGTTCTTTGCTCTTGATTCTCAACATCAATCTGATTAAAAGTCTCCAACAATAATAGCAATGTCATTGCCCCAACATTTGACTACTTTGAAATTTCTTTTACCAGATTAATCAGTCCACCACCCTTACTCCCAGTTTCAAGCACCATCTCTGGACATGAGCAAAATGCACACAAATGATCTGCCAAGCCATAACGTACATCATCTGGAGTCCAACATCCAGTGTAGCCCTTCTTTTTAGAAGAGACTTTCAAGCCCAGTCTTTCCCAACAGTATTTCTGTCAACCTTCTGGTCTTCTGAGCTTTGACCTGAATCTCTCAAACACAGCAGCCTAAGGGTGTTCCATCGCAACTATTTCAGGTGAGTTCTCTGAACCTTCTCTATCTCTTCCCACAAACCTTTCCCTAAGGCTCTTGGCCCACATGGTCAGACATACACAGAGCAATAACACTGCTTCTCTGGTACTGAAGTCTGTCCCAGTGAAAGATTTATTTAACTAACATTTATTGGATTTTTCCAGTCCATACTCTGCTGGCTCCACACAGAGTATTTCATGGCAGAGGGCAACAATTCATGGTGGCAGAAAACAGCAAGAGTAAAAATGAATAAGAAGCAGCAAGCAAGCCTCTTTGAGGGGGAATCTAGACACAAACCATAGGAGATTTCATTTGTGAAGTTCTCTCTTGGGCCCTGTGAGCAGGGCAACAAGTGGCATAGTTGATGAGACCCTGAGGTGAGTGGTCCAGGGTAGTGGTGGAAGCAGCACCCAAAAGTGAGGGAGAACCCTCAGGAAATAGCAGAAAAACAACCATAGCCTCACCATGGCTACATGTAGTCACCTTGTTGATAGCTTGAAAACACACAGAAGGCAGAAAAGCTCCATTTTGAAGCCCAGGGATATCTTTCAAGCCTTGGAAGTGATAGACAAGTTTCACCCTTCCCTGTGACATGGCAGGAGAGCTGGCTTGGCTGTTTTACGCTCTCTTCTGCTGTGTAAATCAAGAGGGAATGGCCTTTCCTGGCAAGTAGACCAGCTTCAGGAGATAGAGGAGGCCCTTTTGCGATGGCTGGCTGCTGTGGAGCTCATATTGCCTTCTCCAGAAATGAATCCAGAAGTGTCATTCGTCATGGCTGAGAAAACCCCCAGGAAAATCCCCTGGATTTGCATGCGAGCCTAGCTATTCATCAAATCTGGAGCTGGAAGAATCCCTAGCCAGGGAGGAGGACTGTGATGACTATCTGCTCTACCTGGCAAAACTCAAATGACCTGTACAGCCATAGAGCTGCACGAGCTGGCAAAAACAATTAAAGAAAAGGGTGTGAGACACAGTGCTCTCATGGTTGTTACAGCTGTAGGACAATGGGGCTGAAAACATTGAGTTGAGCCCACAGAAATGTCCCAAATAAGCAGCACCCCCTGTGTGACACAGGTCCTGCAGAATGTGCAATGCACAGCCCCAGAAGCAGGTAATCAGACTGACAAACTGGTTGATGTTGGTAACTTAACCTGTTTGGGATAATCCAGGTGACCTGCTGGCACAAGATGCTTAATTTGATAGCTGTGCTCTGTGAAATGGCCATGCAGGAAGTGATGTTTGCACTGCAGTACCACAGCCCCAAAGAGGAGCTGCTGACAGGACGTGAAGGATGTGATCCTGGAAGCTCAGTCAGTGGGAACCTTCCAGCCCCCTTTACAAATCACTGAACCCATAATGCTGTGGATACCCAGGGCAGACTGGGAGTTGTGGAAGTGAAGTGCCAAGGTAGGGTGAGATCTGAAGAAACTGGAACACCAATGGAGAAAAGGAAGGGGGTGCCCCGTGAGCAGGGACAGGCTATGGGGATCATGAAGGTCAGGCAGTGCCAGGCTGACCTGCAGGCTGCCAGCCCAGCAGCAGGTAAGTCAGAAGGGCAGCCTTTGGGTGTGCTGCTGACTCTGTGGCTGCAGTTACTGCCTGAGGAGCAACACCAGCTGATGGGCCAGGACCCAAAGGTCAAAGCAGCCCTGGAGAGGCTGGAAGAAGTGACACTGGCCTCTTTCTAGGCCAATTAGGAAGCAAGCCAAGGGGGTTCCAAAAGACTGGAGGCCACAGGTGGAATTAACCATTTACTGGTCTCAAAAATGTGCAGCATGCATGAGTAGTGGTGGATACTAGAGCCGAGTCACTGCAAATATGCAGCGACTCAGACCATGTGTAGGACCTATTGCACACACAGAAGGGCATGGAGGTCACTATGTCAGAGCCAGAATGCCCGGGTGACTTTGTGTATCAAGCCCTTTCCACTACCCCTGTATAATGTTATTGTTTTCCCTATTGAATACAGACTGGTGTTGGACACACAGACTGGTGCTGAGCTTGACATCATCCATTTTTCTATCTGTGAATTTGTGAGGTAAAAATAGCCATTCAAGGCCATGTATACCACGTACCACTTACTCTCACACAGGCCACTTGGGTGACCTCTGACATCCAATGCTTACAGCAATAAGACATTCATAACTTCTGAAGTTAACTAAGTACAAAATTTTGATGCCAGAAGAATTTAGTCATTCGTGACACCTGTTAAATATAAAGAAGTACTGGATACCCATAAATCAGGAGGAAGCTATCCTTTTGTTTCTCAGAACTGGGAATTGAACTCAGGCCTTTGCACTTGCCAGGCAAGCTCTTATTCTACTGAGCTATCTCCCCGGCCCCATAAAAATTAGTTCTGAACAGAAATTATTTGGTGATGTTGTGTTAACCACTTATTGCTTTGCAAATTTGAAAGGCACTGTATGCAGTTTGAAGGATGGTTTGCTAGTAGGGGGGTGGGCCATGAACAAAGACAAGGTCTGGGCAAATGGCTCATCTGCCAGATTCTTGGGTATTATTTGGTTGGGAAAGATCAGACCCAGGATAACGTGCTGATTACAGGAGTGTGTGGGCATGCTAGGTTTCTGGTGATGGACCACACCTCACTATCCTGCTATGTCCTTTGTACAAGATGACCAAAAGGGGCACAAGGTGGGCCTGCACAGATGCAGCAGAGGGTGTTTTTTGGATAGATGCAGCAGAAGCTGCCTTTCAGGACTCAAAGAGGGCTACTGCATAGGGGCAGTCCCCCCAAGGTGTTCATACTAGCATGCCATTCATCCTAACTGCCAGCAGGGATGATGATGGATTTGGGTGAGACCTGTGTCAAAAACAGGGGAAGTACAAGCACTCTTCTGGATTTTGGTCCCAGTTGTGGAAGGGAGCTGAGAGCCAATATTTGCTGATTGAGAGAGAGCTGGCAGTGGTGTGCCCTGCTCTTCACATTTGTGGAAGCACCACAGGATTACAGACAGTAGAACTGCAGACAAAATACACTGTAGAAGGTTGGGTATGGATGCAGGCAGCCCATCCTAGGAGTGGAGTGGCCCCAGCTCCCATTCTCACGCACTGGGGCATTCACCCCCCAAAACAGCAGGGAGCTCTTTCTCAGCTGGCCCGCTGGCAGCTGAATTGGCAATGGTTTTGGGACCCATGTTGTGCCTAGCTCAGGAGCGCACCCACGAGGACAGACTACAAGACTGGACACTAGTCCATATGCAGAAGGGAATAAGACATCTGGTCTGTGCTGGATAGATGTGCTGATGTGTCTAGCTGTGGCACAGCCCCACAATGGACAGCAGTGGCTCTCCAGCTCGATACAGAAGTACTATGATTTGAAATTGGAACAGGCAAATCAAGCCAATAGGTAGAAGAGCAGACAGTGTGACTGCCTGTGATGCGTGAAAAAGGCTCACTACACTTGTATGGACAGGCCATCCTGAGTGGTGAGGCTCTGGTTGTTGGTTTGGGCAGCTCAGGAGTGACAGAAAGGGCACCAGCCCTTATGGGGTGCCAACCTATGGTGAGGCACAGGGGAGCATGGCCCAAAAGCTGGCCATGTGGAACACAAGTCCTCTTGCCAGAAAATGGCTTAACAGATTCCTTGAACAGGCATTGCAGTGGTTGACCACTGGGAATAACATCTAACCAAAAATACTGGCTGCTGCATATAGGACACTGCTAAGGGTAGAATCTGACCAGGAACAAGGACCACAAATGTAGCCTTCCAGGTGGAAGCTATTGCTCAACATGTGGTCCCGACCTTAGATGCTATGCATTGGGCTTTGCTGTTGCTTATGGGTTCAACTCTTCAAATGAAAAAAAAAAAAAAAAAAGGTTTTGCAAAACCACATGGTTCTGGATGCATTGACTATTACACAAGGAGGTACATCTGAGCTGCTGCATATAGAGTGCTATATTTATATACCCCTGATTTCTGATGAGGTGGGGTATGGGGAACAACTGAAGCTGAATCAGAATGACACAATAAAGACTCAGGGAGCTGCCTACTCTTGTCACTGATGGCTCCCACACATGTGATTTTAACCTTGGGACCTCATCCATGAAAATCGTCCTTGGGACCCCAAGCTGAAGGTGAAGGCCAGAGCTTCCGCAAAGAACAGGTGGGAATCTGTCCCTCCCTATTTTCCTTTTCATACCGTCCAGGGAACGAGCCGCCCATGGGTGGGTCCTCTACACCACTGGGTGCAGACACTGCTCCCGAGCAGGCCTCTATACTCCAAGGTGTAGACTTAGTTAAGCTTTTAAACTTCTCAAGTTGACACAATTAATCAGCCACTACAACCATTCTGTTATGCACATTATGGACAATCTTATAAACGACTCCAAACACAGAAGGATATTCTTTTTATGTAGCTAAGTATGAACTACATTATGTCCATGTTCTCAAGCTAAAGAACAATCAGTTCTCAAGACGTGACTGCACCATAACAGATAATGTACTCTAAATTTACTTGGGAATTGAGGCAGCCATCTGTGTTTGCTAATTGACTTTATCAAAAGGAAAGAGAAGGAAAAAAAAAAAAAAGGAAATAAAAGGACTTATTTTCGGCAGAGAACATAAAAGTCCTAAAATTTAATTTTTTAAATCATTCCTTGCAACAAAAATTTAGTATATCTAACTTATTCAAATACTAAAATATTAAGTAAATATGTTTGAAATAATTTAAAAATTGTTATCCAATTCAGTTTTCTACTGATATTTGAAACTGTTTATGCTTATAGCAAGAACAGTAGTTACCATAAAAATTCACTTAAATTTGACTTCTCAGTAACCTTAACTGCAATTACTTCGTTTTTTAGCAAATGCACCCTGACACCCAGTGCTCAGAGCAATAAGACATTTATTACTTCTGAAGTTAACTAAGTAGTAAAATGATGGTGCCAGAAAGAAAGATTCAGTCATTCTCGACATCTATTGCATTAAAAGCGCCGAGGGAATCGAAGCTTAGGAAAAGACTGCATGGTGTCCTTGATAGGACATTAGTGTGCAAGTAAGAAAGTTAAAGGTAGAAGCCGGCGGCAGTTAGCTTTCATATAATGTCAGTAGTAAATTTAGATAATGATCCTGCTACTATTGCCTCAATTTACACAACGTTTCATGATGTACAGAGTAATATTACCTTGGCTTTCAGGTGAGGTAAATGATTTTATGACAGGTAATGCTGGTAATCAGTACTATTTGTCCAAACAATTTGTACGAGTTGAGAGTCTGCTTCTTTAACTAGTATGTTACTGTCTTCCAGATGAAATAAATTCCAGTTTCTACTTTCTTCTTTATATTTGGGGCCTTCCTCAAATAAGCCTCTTCTAACCTCTAAGTTTTTTAATTTTTACAGGACTAAAGTTAGAGCATTTCTCAGGTTTCCTGATGTCTATAGTTATTTGATCATTCAGTAATCAGGCTGGGAGTGGTGGCACACACCTGTAATCCAAGCATGTGGGAAGCTGAGGCAGGAGGATCATTGTGAGCTCAAGGCCACCCTGAAACAAGAGCCTGGCTCAAAAAGACAAAACAAAACAAAAAAATAAAAATGAAATCAGAATTATGTAAAACTATGAGAAATAGAAATTTATTTTACTTATGCTGTATGTAAGTTTCAAAGTTAAGTACAGATAATGTCTTTTACTTCCTGTATAGCTCCCCTTTATGTGATAACGCAGGCTATGGACTGTGGATGGAAGCTTGAGGAGAGGCTGAGATTGCTAAGCTGTGTATCCTTTCTAACAGTTTGGAATCCAAAAGGCCTTTAGAAGGAAATACCCTTTTCCAAAGTTTCTTTTATTTATTTATTATTGTTAATGTATTTAGGACAGGGTCTACAGGGTCTCACTACACAGATCTGACTCAGCGATTCTCCTGCTTTCAGCTTCCCAAGCGCTAGGATTACAGGAGCGTGTACACCACCGCACCCAGTCTCAATGGCTCTCTCAGCGCTCCCTGGGGGTGGGGCCAGCACAGCTTGCCAGGGATCAAACCATGCTCCCTGCGCTCTGCCTAAGCAGGTGCTTTAGTCGCCTGCGCTATCTGGCCAGCCCCAAAGTTTCTTTTTGATATGTAATAATATAGGAACTGAAGTTAGATAGGGGAGACATCCTAAACTGATAGCAATGAAACATTCAGATAAATAATGATAAAGATGATTTGGCTTTTGGAAGTCAGAATGAGCATATGCGGCTCTTCGTCTGTTTCCTTTAAAATTATTATATTAATTTTATTCCTTTTTTATCATCCACTCTTGAGTGAGCATTTCCTTCCTCTCCTCTTACTTTGTTCTTCACTTTCAACTTTCCTGACTACTGTGATATTTGAGAGATGAAATGATACTCTCTTCAGGCAGCATGACCTCTCTTCATTCTTTCTGTCTCCATCTCTGTCTCTGTTTCCATCTCTGACTTTCTTTCTCTCTGTCTCTCTCTATTTTTCAATATGTCACTTGAACAAGAAAACACATGGATCTACTTAAGATGCTGAGGCAGAAGAATTATAAATTTAAGTCATGTTTGGAAAATTATTGAGATCCTTACAGAAAACTTTAAAAAAAACTCAAAAATTTTGAACATTTAATTCAGTGGCAGAGCATTCCTGAAATTATTGCCCTGTGAAACCAATAAAAGTGTGAGAAAGAAGAAAAGAAGGAAGGAAAAGAGAGGAAAGGAGGGACGGAGGGAGGGATGTCAGAGAAAGTGAAACACCAAAGTGATTTTCTTTGGAAAAACTCCCATATGTGACTATATGAAAGCAGTTTGTGCATACATCCCATTTAAGGCAAATCAGTTATGAATTGTGAAGACTAGAGGATGCACTAGAGAAGACAGGAAATTAAACCTGCCCAACACCATCATACACACCTTCAAGAGACATTTTTTTTTATTTGACAAGAACATGATTATTGTGCACCTAAACTCTGTCAGCTGTTGATCTACAATGATGTATTTCACTTTAAGACACTACTTGGCAGTAGGCAGGCTGAACTCAATAAAAATTAAATGTCCAAGAATTGAGGAGATTGAATTTTTAAGATTACAGGGAGAAAAAAAATATAAATTATAGTGAAGTGATTTATTGGCAATTGGTGTGAGCTGTAGGAAATGTTACAGCAATTTAATGTTAGAAAAATAATCCAGACCAAAATATATAAGCCATAGTTACAGTGTGATCCTGGAGAAAATATTTTAGGTTTCAATATTTCAAATCTGTCAGGTGTCTTCTGTGGCCCAGAATGTGGTTCAGGATTGGCAATGTTTCATGGGATCTTGAGAAGAATGTATTTGTTACATCCTCATAGTTAGGTTCCTCCCAACCTGAGGAGAAAAATCTTCCACAGACCAGTCTGTTCAAATAGGACAGCCCCGTCACTCAGCCTGAGAGATGAAAATAATTTTATTTTTCAGAATGGCTCCCAGGCCTAGTTCTCAGGCTTATCAGAAACACTGCAATGCTATAGAATGCTACTCTCTAAGTCAGAAAAATACTTTCACTTGTTCTTCCACCAGGTGCTTTCTACAAGAGACACTGGACTCAGCCAGGAACACCTTATTCTGCAGAATGACACCCTATACATTAGCTACTGTCATCCTGTGCTTCCTTTCCCCACAGAAGTGTCAGAGCACACTCATGACCCCTGAAAACCTTAAAATTTTCCATCTTCCTCAGGGAAATGCCTTCCCATACCTAGGCTACTGTGTACAGTTGACTCTCTTCTTTTGGTCATGGTTAATGGCCTTCTTGCTCTTGAACAGTTTGTGCACATCCTGAAATAAACATATCGGTGTTGGCTTCAACTCCGCCTGTCCCACAGGTCTTGGTCACTCCTCAGAGTCTAGCCTGACAGCATTGCTCTGTTCTTATTGGTTTCATGAAGTACTCCGTGGATGTCAATTATATCCAGCCAATGTGTAGTGCTGTTTATTTAAGTTATATCCTTTCTGATTTTTTCCCTGAATACCTGTTTGATGCTGTTCAAGTCTTGTTGAATTTTCCAACTGTCATATTGCATTCATGAGTTTCTCCTTGCAGTTACACTGATTTCTGCTCTAAGTTTGGTGCTCTGTTTTCAGGCACATAAATGTTAATGTTTCGCATTTTTAATAATTGAATCCTTTTATTATTTAAGCTTATTGCTGATAAGTTTCCTTTCTTTGGAGTCTTCTGTGTCTGAGATTCATGTAGCTACTCCTGCTTTCTTTTCATCAGTTTTTCTATGTATTTTTTTCCAGATACTTATTTTATAGCTTATTTGAATTTGTATTTAAAGTGGTTTTTTTGTAGTGTCTCGGTGACTTTTCTCTCCTTGCTGAGACAAAATACCCTATGTCCCAAATTGAGGAAGGAAAGATTCATTTAGCTCACAGTTTGTACAGGTTTCAGTCCACACTCAGCTGGCTCCTAGGCAAGGTGGCACAGCAGAGGGCAGTAGTTCATGGCTGCAGAAGACTACAAAGCAGCAAGAGCGAAAAGGGAGGAGCAGCTGGGAGCGAACCTCATTTCCTCCCTTACATTGCATGCAGGCAACCTGCCTCCGTGCAGGCGTAGCACTCACCCGCAGTCCCAGTGTTGGAACATGAATCAGTCACAAATTCTAGAAGCCCACCCCCTGACTTCCTGAGGCTTTGAGGGGACATCTAGGCACAAAGCACAACAGACAGCATTTGAAGAATTTTGGATTTTTGGGCCCACTCTGATAATCTGCTCTGTATTGTGTGTTTAGGTCTTGTTTGCTCAAAGTGATAGTCAGAGTTCTATCAGCAGGATTTGACTGGGATGTTATATTTTTTCCTCTCTGAAATCACACTTTTGCAGAATTACACTATCTGTATTTACTGTGTACAGGATGTTGGCTCCTTTTAGTCTTATTTTCCTTTTTACTCTTCTCAATCTCCTCCTAATATTGAAAGCATTGAGACCTTATTCCTTTGGCCTCTCCTCTTCGCTATCTGGTCTTGTGACCTTGAGGACTTCAGTCAGTCTCTTTTAATAAATGTCATCTTTGCACACATAAGAGTCAGATTTCATATACGCATCAGCCTTCTAGAAATCATGAATATATGAAAGTCATGTCAAACTTAACATGTCTTAATGAAAACTGGATTATTCTATCTTAACTTTCTTTTTTCCCTCTCTCCACCACTAATTCACTAAAAGTGGTTGTATTTTATAATTGATCAAAATGCACTTGGTTCATGTTTGAACTCCTTTACTCTGGCACCTCATATCCAATTTTCTAGAAAATGCCTTGTTTACTAGTAAATTAAACTTAGAAGTTGATCACATTTTCTACCTTCTCAGCTAACATATCCAAACATCATCATCTCTCCCTGTGTTACTGCATCAGCCTCCTTAAAAGCATCTTTGCTTCAGCTATTGCCTCCCACAGAGTCCGGGCATGGTAGTGCATGCCTGTAATCCCAGCACTAGGGAGGCTGCAAACAGGAAGATTACTATGAATTTGGGCTATGTGGCGAGACCTGTGCAAGCGTGTGTGCACACGCACACACACACACACACACACCCTGAATGTATCATTTTTTGTTTGAAATCTAGTAAAATAATATATGAGTTAATGAAAGTAATAGGTGCTTCTGCCTTGAGCGCAGCATTTCTAAAATTATCATTTTATATCTAAAATACTAATGCATTATTGGTGCTTGTAAGTTTGAATATAATATACATATCTACAAGATCAGTGAAGGTAAGGAGTATATAAAATGGTCTTGGTTGCTTATAAGAAAAAATAGAAAAAACAAAGGACTATTAAAAATAAAATTAGTCTTTGCTCCTCTCTCACCAAGCTAATAGATATTTTTGCCTTTCAAAAGAAATTATTTTCAAATAGTGTCTTGATCTAGAGATTAAATCCTGCTCGTTTATGCTCAAAGAATTTTTATTTAATAATTTTGAATTTTGCAATAAATATCTGAATGTACAAATAGTTGCAGACAATAAGGTCATATTTGTCTTGGATTAGCTTCAGAAATTGCTTTTTTTGCTTCTTGTTTTCTGATTTATAGGCCATAGTGATAAGGCTTGGTTTGATTTAGAAATACATTCTTTGGTCATATAAACATGGAACAGAATCTCTTGAAAATTTGGCCTTTATGGGTTAAGTAGTACTGTCCTGAAAACTCATTTTCAGATTTAAGATATCCTTCTTTTCCACAGTTGCGTTCTGAAAATGAAGAGATGTGTTCTATCATTATTTCCGTAGATGAACGTTCACTAGGAACCTTGGCGTTTTCTACTGAAAGTTACCGCAATCATGCTTGGAAAGATGATTTCATCTCTATAACTTAGTACAAATCTTAGGCTCAGCCTGATAGCTCAGCGAACTAAAGTGCCTGCTTAGGCAGAGCGCAGCAGCTGGGGTTTGATTCCCAGTGTGCTGAGACTGTGATTGAGACTGGGCCTGGTGGCACGCACCTGTAATCCCAGCACTTGGGAGGCTGAAAACAGGAAAATCACTATGAATCCAATCTACATAATGTGACCCTGTCCTAAATACAGGAAAACAGACAAAAAGACTAGTACAAGTCTTTCCTTCTATTTCAAGAAAATAATAGGCTCTGAAATATCCCATTTTTATTATAGCTGAAATTATTAGAAAATAATTCTTTTAAATTTTTCTTTTCCTTATTGTCAAGAAAGCTTTATAGCCAGAGGCCTCAGAAATTAAATACATAACATAAATTTTAATGTAGAAGTGTAAGAAATTATTGTGCTAGAAAATATGAAGATAATTATAGATTAAAAGAGAACTTTAAAGTGTTGGCAAGGACATGGAATAACTTGAAACATCTATTCATACATTCCTGCTGGGATTGTAAATTGAATACAGTCATTTGAAAATGTATTTAGCTCTGTGAATGTCCTATTATCCATAAATTCCACTAATGAATATGAATATATATATATATATATATATATATATATATATATTGAGAAGTGCATACATAGATTCAAGCAAAGGCATTACAATTATATTCATGGCAGCATTATTTATGATATTCAGAATGTGGAAAATAATACAAATCAATATTGTTTGTTAACAGAAGAATAGCTGAATGAGCTGCAATAAGCGATGACAGTTTTGTAGATGTATAGTTTAACCTAGATAAAACAATATGTGAGGCTGGGAGTTTTATTCCCAGAACCAAAATATTATGCCTAATATATAAGTTAATTTTGGGTTCATAATGGACAAGTATTAAGATCTAAAAGAGTGTATATATAGGTTCTTTTTTTTTTTAAACATTTATTTATTTATTTATTTAGA
>NDGM011125013.1:0-21375 GCA_002564305.1 Octomys mimax
AGATAGATAGATAGATAGATAGATAGATAGATAGATAGATAGAGATAGAGATAGAGATATATAAAAAGTGTGGGAAAGAGGAACCTTCAACAAATATTTCTGAGATAATTGTCATGGAGAAAAGCAAATACATTTCTGCCTATGATGTGTCAAAAATATCAAATTCATATTGTTTAATGACTTAATATAAAAATCTTGAAAGCTTTAGAATGAGGTGTAAGAAAGAGCCAGAACAGGATATTGGCCAGCCCATGCCAGGCCTACCCCTGCGGCAAGGCCAGAGCTGCTGTCACCTCTGGGGGCGGGGCCAGCTGAGGCTCTTCATGGAAAAGTCCGCGCAAAGGTGCGCCTCACGGTTCACTCACCTCCACAGGCGACGCGCGCCCACGCAAGATTCTGGGAGCATTTTAGATGGAGACGCAGTGCCTGAAAGCTCTTCCCTAAAGATACTGCGTCCTTGGAACAAATGGCAGACCGTTGAAATAACCAGGAGCGATTGGTACATAAATGTTATTTCTACATTTTGGGATGGTAAATAGCTACTAACGATATTTGTGTGGCTATTTGGTTATCAACATGTAAAGATATTCATTGTATATTATGAAAGAAATGTTTTAGAGCAATGTAACATTTGTATTCATTTCTAAATGTGTGCCTATATTTATAGATGTGTGTGCATAGTAAATGTCAAAAAACATGCAGGAAAATTTAAATAGTGACTATCTCTAAATGTCAAAATTGTAAATAAAATTACATTAGATTTGTTTTATTCCTTTGGAACACTTACATTTTTAAATCTTCTCATGTTACATGAACATGTATCAGCTGTGTGACAGCTTTGATAGAAAAATGCAACTTGATTTAAATGCCAAGTGTTGTAAGATTGGAGTATGGTTTGAATCCTGGTAAAGTTAAAGAATTTCCCTTAATATGTGCTTTCCTTTTTTAATATTGTGTTTTGTATGCTCACATTTCATCTTTGTCATTCTTCCTTACAGAATTTAGAGGTCTTTGTGCTTTTGTTTTTTCATTACAACTTCATTTTAAATTTTACCATCTGACTTGATGTTCACACACAGAATAGTAACAAACTTCAGTTTGTGTCTTCAAACTTCAAAACGGATTTGCACGCTTATCTCAAATCCTCCAACAGCCCCCTCTCTCCACTCTGACTCTCCTGCCTTCTCTTCACACTCAGAGATAAGCTGGCTTCTGCTTCCTGCCCTGAAGTTCGCGGAATTCCTCCCTCTTCTACTCTCTTCCTTTCTGGTCCAGCACAGCTATCGGCCCCCACTTCTGTCCCTTGCTCTGTCACACCTCTTACACCAGAGAGAATCTCCCTTGCTGTTATCTTCTGGATCCCGTCTTGGACACCTCGTCGCTGTCCTTTAACCCGCTAGTCATCTGTTTTGCATTATCCTTTTTTGTTTTTCTTCTCTCCAGCTAGATGCAAGTTAAATTAAAATAAAAATTAAAGTGACACAAAGCAGCCTTGCACTGTGAATCCTACATCTCTTTCAGGCTTTTTAAAGTGGGGTTGTAGGTGGACCATGGCCTGTGCTCCCATTGGGCACTCACCATTAAGAGCACACCATGTAAATGAGTAGCTGCCCTTCTGGAGCCTTTGTTTGTTGTGTACTTCAAACTGTGTGTGTGCTTTACACAACTCTTACAATGGAGCGTCACTTAGGTAAAGGTTACTTCAGTGCATTTTGTTGAGAAAAACGTGAGTAGATGAGGATTGCATGAAGACCCGCGATCCTATTGGAACCCTCAAAACGCGACTGAGTGTCAGTTGTCTAACAAATGCCTTGTCTCCTCCTTTTTCATTTAGATTTTGCAGAGAATACTGTATGATTGTCACCTCCACACTAGTTAAGCCTCTACTCTTCTTACTTCATTCACATGGCAACAGAGAGCTTTCTGTGTTCTTCTCTTTGCTGTCATGTTTGAGACAGTTGATGCTTGCTTTCTGAAACCTGTTCAGCGTCACTGAATGCTCCTCTCGGCCTGGCTGCTGTCACCCTGAGGTCAGGGGACTGCTAAACTTCTTTCCCTTTATGTCTGCCATTCCTTCCCTGGTCTATCTTTGTCTTTGACTATAGTCTCTCTTCATATATCTGTATATACTTTTCATATAACTTTCTATATTTTTTAAAAGAATGGACTAATGATTGATTTAGTTTACCAAAATCTTAAAAATAACAAGGAAAAAAACCTTTAATGCTGTTTCAAAGACCTCAAGTCCAGTAAGAATCAGAAGAAAACTAAATTCCACTTGGCTTTTCTAACTCTAAATTCCATTTAAGTATTCCTGTGTAATGTTTGAGAAAATACCTTAGGATCAATCCTCTCTCCACATAGAAAGCTGCTGCCCCAGGAAGAGCTGAACAAATCCTTTCCGCCCTCCTGCAATGCCCTTTTAATGTGGTAAGGTTGAAAATCACTTGCTATCTCATGGGCAGGGTAGAGCGGCCTTCCAGTCTCCTTCACAGGAAGAGTGGAATGCAGACTCCCCTTCTGATCTAGGGGTCCGGCCAACAGGGCTTCAGGAAGGTTTTGCTGATTGTCTCTGAGGACTTTCGATGTTATCTGCATACCAGATAAACCTAGGCCCCTTTGAAATGTGAAACTAGAGGTTGTGATGTTTGTGTGAATTGCACGTGAGGTTTAAATAAAAATTTAAAAATTTTATTACTTTAAGATTTTACCTTTCAGATACATTTCCAAGAAAGCAAAAGCACAGAAGTAGAGGGTTTTTCTGAATGTATATAAAGCACAATCACCTAAAAGAACATATAGAAAAAATGTAGCAGTTTGTTTTGGAGTATTACACATTCTTCTTAATTTCATTAACTGTTTTTAGTTTTATAGATTTTGAAGTTGGTTGTCAAGAATTAGTTTTATATTGCTCTCTATTTCTAAACCCTTGAGAAGGCTCTTTCTGCTGTTCATGCTTTCTGTGAAAATCTTTGTCTTTTGGTGTCTGGCACCTTTTCAATTTCTTTCATAAGTTTGTTATTCATGATTTGAACCACTTTGCTGAGTTCTTTTAAGCTCCGGTGTGTCTCTCCCCCACCCAACCACATCGTCCCGCTTGTGCAGTGACGGGGTGACTCCACTGTCTCGTGTTGTCGTGGACTCGCTGACCTCCTCCAGTCAGAGCGCCTGGCGTGGATGGCCGGCGCTCGCTTTCTTTTCCAACACACCTGGGTGTGCTTGGGAGACCTGGGCGTTTCCGGGGCAGCTGGTCGCCTGTTTCCTCATGTGCCTATCCTTTTGTTCGTTTTTGTTCTAAGAAGTCAAACAGAGTACCTAGAGTTTGTGGTTGATGCACGGGTCTCTTTAGTTCGGCTGTTTTCCAAGGATGTGTGCTGGGGTGTTGTATACCGCTTCTATCTGTTCATTTTACTTGGGTCGGACCGACAAGCGTGAGTAGTGAAGTAGTGGCAGATGTAAGAAGCAAATCCCCGTGCAGTTGTGGCAGCACTGACCCGCAGCCTCTGCTCAGCTGGTCCTCCACACTGGGGCCTCCGTCTGGGAAAGCCCGCAGGCAGGTTCCCCTGTATGGGAGGAACTTGTCTTCCCCAAACCTCGAAGTCTATTGCTTCTTCTCACTATGTGTTCTGCTTGCAAGCGTTAGGTACAAGCCCACGCAATCGACCAGGTGAGGCATTCTGATGTGGAAGATCTACTGGGGACAAGAAACAGACTGGCTGACCAGCAGACCAAGATAGCAGCGAACAAGGCAAGGCACAGGCTTTTTAAGGAGTGGGGAGGGTGCTTGTGAGCTGGAACAGCAGAGGGAGAGCTGACCTCCGCAGGGCCTCCCGGTCTGTGGGGGGCTTTCAGTGTTAACAGAGGGGAGTTTCCGTAGTTGCTTTCCCGGGTCAAAGTCAGGTGGACCTGTTCTGGAGAGTTTTGGGTTTGGTTCTGCATGGGGCGGGAGGGGGCTAGGGAGGTTGGGAGTAGCAGGGTGCCCAGGAAACTTCGAATCCTGACCTATCAGCAAGTTGTATTCTGGGTATGAAATCCCTGGGGCTCCATGGATTTGATTGACTTAATCAGTGGCATGGTAAAAATCACGGACCTCTGTGTCATCCCTCCATTGGCTTTCCTTGCCAAATATCCAGCCTAAAACACACAGGCCAGGTCCATTCATGCTCCCTCTGCCCGTAGATGTCCATCTGTCAGCTCTGCCTCCAGAACTTGGGCTGTTTCTGGGCTCAGCTTCGCAAGTACCAAGCAGTGAACAGGGTCACATGCTGCTGCAGGCCCATCCAGGCATTGGAGAAACGGAACTGTTTTGTCCTGCCTGCTGTAGTCCTCAGCAGGGAGTCCCCCATGGGAGCTCACAGCAAGGATGAAACTGAGGACCCTGCACGTGCCGGGCAAGCATTATGCTGCTGTGCTATCTCCCTGGCCCCTCACTGTTAATTATGGAGAGAGTATTGTTTAGAAATATTAATACTGTTCTTATTCATCAATAATTAACTCACAATTGCATCAAGAAAAATTAAAAACTTAGGAATTAAACTAAAAATAGCCATGCTTCCCAAACCAATATATACCTTTAATGCAATCTCAATCAAAATACCAACAGCATTCCTCATGGAAAAATTACAGCTCACATGGAAGCAGAAGAGGCTCTGAACAGCAAAAGTGGTCCTGGACAAGGGCCAGGAAGGAGGCGCCACATCCCGGCTTGCAAGGGGCAAAAGCAGCTAGTGCTGGCCCCAAAGCAAGTCTGTACATGGAGGGCGGGAATCACCATCTGCAGGAAGGGGGCTGGGTTTGCACTGCATCTCTCTCAGCCTGTGCCAAAATGAAGTGACGATGAACCAAAGATCTGAAAGTAAAACATAGGTGCTGAACCAACTGGAAGATAAAACCATTACAACTTTGAAGACATGGGCATAAGACTCTCTGAACAGGATCTCAAGTATACTAGAAATAAGATCAAGAACCAACAGATAGGATTATATTGAAATAAAAATCTGTATAGCAAAATAATCAACCAACAGAGTTCAGAGACAACCTACAGAATAGAAAAAAATTGCCAGTTACTCTGTCACTAATATTTAGAATACGTAAAGAACTCAAAGAATTAGACCTCCTTTATTGAAAGGCACACCCAGAAAGGGACGCCTGCAATGAATAAGCTCTTCTCAGAAGTCCAAACGTTTGGCAAGCAGATGAAAAGCTATTCGACATTGCTGGTCTTCATAGACATGTGAATTAAAACAACACTGAAATGCCACCTCACTCCAGACAGCAAGGCTAGCACCAAGAAGTCTAATGATAGCAAGTGCCGCTGAAGCAGCTGAGAGAAAGGAGCCTTCTGTATTGCTGTTGGAAGTCTAAGCTAGCACAGCCATGCGGAAATCAGTATGAAGACTCCTCAGAGAGCTAAAGTAGAAACTCTATTCAGATCAACTATTCCCCTA
This sequence comes from Octomys mimax, assembly GCA_002564305.1. Taxonomy (NCBI): domain Eukaryota; kingdom Metazoa; phylum Chordata; class Mammalia; order Rodentia; family Octodontidae; genus Octomys; species Octomys mimax. Next base: position 5,448 of record NDGM011125013.1, read on the forward strand.
CTAGGAATCTGCCCAAAAGGAAAAGTCATGTGCAGCGACACATGCACACTCATGTTTATAACTGAACAATTCAAACAGCTAAGTCCTGGCAGCAGCCTCGCTGTGAGTTAGAGGTAAACGGGCCTAGAGCAGGCCATGTCCTTGGAAGGAATTGCCAAGCCGACATACAGGAGTGAGAGTCTATGCTTGCTGAAGACCACAGTAAGGTAATAAGAGCAACAGGACAAAGGGAAAAGAGAACGGGGGGCCGACACCTCAGCTTTCAGAATTTAAAGCCAGACACTCTGCATGGGGTGCCTCCTGCTGAATCCCCACTGGCACCCCAGCATGTTGGTCTCCAAGGCTTTTGACGTATTAGTTTTTACTTCTCTTAGGATAATGGAAGCAGAAATAACCAGGGTTGCTGCTTATAGCTAAACGGAGAGAAGAGAGTGAGTCTGTCAGCTTCTTTGTTCTAACTGCACTATATCCATCAACAGAAGAATGGATCAAGAAAATGTATTTACATATTGGAGTACTTTTTTGTTATGAAAGATGTATAAATTTAATCCATCATTACTTAAATGAAACAAATCAGACACATGCAAATTTAAATATTGTACAGTATTACTTACGCCAAAAACCCAAAGTATAAATTAAAGAGCAAAACAAAAGAAGGATGACAGAAAACAGAATGGTAGACACTTTGCAGTGGGAAGGGACCAACAGACTAGGGTAGGTGAAGGGAGACAAAGGAAGGAGTCTTAAGAATTAAGACAGTTGTGTTCACATACCAGCTATCTACAATGACTGTTAACTGTGTACTAAGAATTACTTTTCTAATTAGAACACATGTCATAAATGTGAAACTTCAGCCCATTAGTGTTACATTTGGTGGCCTTTAACCTGGACTATCGTAATTAATTGAATTTGTAGTGTTAACAGTTATTATTAGGGTAATATTTTAACAGTTTTTAAGACGAATTCTGTCGGTCTTCTTTAGTAATTTAGATGAACTTTTTCCAGATTTGTTTTAAAAATTAAAAAAAAAATTATAGGCAAATGCTTTGGGTATTGTTCAATCAGAAGACTTTATTGCATCAAATCTCAAGCTGCTAACCAAAGAGTGAAATCATAAAAAGGCAGCCTGTACTTCATCTATGCTAATGAAATAGAAATGACTACTAGTTGGAGCACTGACATCATTTGGGGACATTAGAATCTATACGGAATTATAATATACTAGCATTTGAGCATGATTTACAAATTCTATGTTATGTTATCCTAGAATTATTCTTCATTTCAGAGAGTAAAAAGGATACCAAACGAAAGTCAAATGAGTTGTCTAAGGGCATACATTTTTAATTTAAGTATCTGAAAATGAGCTTCTAACATAGTAAGTATGCCATTGATTGGAACATATTTTCTATCAAGTATGATATTTTAATTAAACAATTCTTATTGAATTAACTTATGTAAAACATGGTGTGTGAATAGTAATCATAATGCATTTATTTATGCAATTTAGCGTGAATTGTGAAAATTACTAGAATGCTTTTGGGGAGAGTCATGAAAAGAGAAAGTTGACCTATGGAAGACTATCATATAATGCTAAGAAAAAACTTGGAAATACTTGGAATAAACCTTCCATTGCAAGGTTATTTTAAATTTCAGACTTTGATTCCATTGGAACTGATGGCGGCCTCCGAGTGGTGACCGGCAGATCAACTTTCTCCTAAATTCCAGGCGTCTGCGCCTGCGTAAGTTGTCCAGGCTGAGACTTTGTTTCTTACGATTTTTATTCCAGTTTGTTTTTGTTTTATCGGAACCACAAGAGGAATAAAAGTGGGATATTTTAATATTTTTAAAATGTGGTTAAGTTTGAGAGACATGGAGGTCTTTATACTTGGTTTTAGTTACTTTGTTCATTTTTAGTTTTAATAAAATGTGAAACAAGACCAAACTCTCTGGGGTACAAGCCTGTTTATTTTATTGTGCAGTGTTTAGTTCTTCATGAAAAAATGTTACAGAAGTATAATCGTTGCCATCTGTTGTATTTGAGTAAAATCTAGCCCAAAAGTCAAAAAAGCCGTGGCAACAACCCGTGAAAACAACTGCAGCATCACCTCGCTGTGTTGTGGGTGAAGCTTCACTCTTTCTCCCCAATGAAGTAAGTTTCCTTAGAGCACTATCTTAACATTTGATTCATATCATTATTAGGTTGGCCTCCAAACTCATCGAAATGTCTAATAGCACTGTGATTTAACTCCTTTTCCTGCTGATAGAAGATTAGCAAATCTTTCTGTCACTTGGTGTCAGACTACATCAAAACTCCCTCTTCGGAGCATATTACTTTTCAGAACTCTGCAGGATATGATTTTGGGGAGACGCTTGTGCGTTTTCTGTAGTGCTAAGTGAGAAGCCTACGTTACCTCTGACACTGAAGTAAGGAGACCAAGAGGTTAGAACTTTCCAGAGTGGAATTACCTCCCACTCAGGGTTCATGTCAGGAAGTGCTGGGTGATACCTACTGAGCACTCTGCAGGAGTCCAAAGTCGTAATAGATGCTGGAGCTGCACAGATGCAAAGTCACATCATTTTGAGGAATTCGCCACTGTCTGCTTTTAGTATCCTTTGGCTCTAAAGTTAGTTGACAGATCTATTGAAAACGGAGCCTTTCACAGGTAGAGGCAGGACCTTTACATCGTGTGGTAAATGTTCTGTAAAAGGAAAAATGGCTAATTGATGAAGGAAAGAGCTAATCCACTCTCAGCTCGGCAGGAGAGGACCAGCTGTCGGATCACCCTGAGGGTAGCGCTGTAGGCAGGGCGTACAGGGCTGATCTTCCTGCAGCGTGCGGCGAGACCGAGCAGCCCCTGTGGGTAGGCCTGGCTTCTGAGGCCTGTGAGTGGGAAATGGGCCTGGCAATAAAAACAAAAGCTATCATACTGATACTAAACATCTCTATATTCTATTTTCTGTCTATCTACTTAGTCTTGCATACTGGGCATTGGACCTAAAATCTTTACATTGAGCTACATCCTCAGCCCTGTTTAAATTTTTAGTATGTTTATTCGGTTTAAGCTAAAGTCTAACTAATTTCCCCAGGCTGAGATTACAGGCATGTATTGCCATAACCATTTTTTTTTTTTTTTTTTTTCTTGGCAGAACCAGGGATTGAACTCAGGCCCTTGTGCTTGCCAGGGAAGCGCTTATTCCACTGAGCCATCTCCCCGGCCCCAAGCATTTTTTGATTATGATATTTCTAAAAATGGATTTTCTTTCTCACTTTTAAAATTCAGTTCAGAATTTATTTGGATGCCCAATTCTGAAAATGGTTTCATTTGAAAAAGTCTGCACTATTTTCATGGTTATTTCCTCTTTGATTCTTCTCATCTATCTTTGTGATCCAACTTGGACTCTCCCTTCCACTTCCTGTACAATTGCTTTTCTAATTTTCTGTTTCTTTTCCCATTTTTCTGCCAAGTAATTGCTTTAGCTCTATCTTTTAGCTCATAAAAATCTTTTTATTTCTGTCTAAAATGCTTGGGTATTTTATTGCAAAATCATCACATGTATGAAAAATGGCACAGAACATTAATACATTTTTTAATTAAATCTGAACGTGATCACCTTTGTAATCAGCACTAGACCCAGCAAGCATAACACTGTAAATACTCCCGTGTCACAGTCAGGAGTAGTGCCTATAAGACCTACTGCTCGTGAAGCCTAAAGTTGATGGCAGTTTTGAAGCCCTTTTAATGCCATGTACACAAAGTTAGGAATATGAACCAATAGTCACCTCGATGAGAAAAAATATAATTATGACTATTAATCACTTACCTCCCACATGTCCTGGGTATGACAATGCACATCAGTAATTCCAGCACTCTGGAGGACCAGGGAAGGAGGGCCCAAAGCCTGAGCTCAGCCTGAGTAGCTTACTGAGCCCATGTGTCGAAATACAGAAGGCTTGGGGATGTGGGCACATGCGAAAGCCCTGGGTTCAATATCCAGTGCTGAAAAAATCTCCCACACATCAAAATCTATAGAGAATATAGTGTTTTATTTATTTGCCTGAAGTATCTGTTTATAGTTTTCTCTACCTTCAATATTCAATTGTTTCTTTGATCACTTCTTCATGCAGTAGATGCTATATGTCATTTTTTAAATAATGTCATTTGTAGTATTACAAAAAATTTAGTCTTTGGCATTATTGATCAGAGTATTTTTATTAATAATCAATGTAGTTTATTAAACATACAACTCGTGCTATTCTCATTATTTTTGATTCTGTTAATCTTCTGCGCTGAAGACAGAATTTCTGATAAGGTATTTCTTAGGGTCCCAGTACCAGAGAAGAAGAAATATACTTCTGGTGCATTTGCAGTTGTATAGGGCACATTATCTAGTATATTCCTCTCAAGAGAAATTCTACATTCACTAAGTATCCAGCTCAATGGCCTTCACAACGGGTCCCTAGAATGCCCAGCGCCTCTTTGGGGTCTGCACTGAATAGGGAAGTGTGGCAGAAAGAAATCTGAAATGGAAAGAGCTGCTCATCATAGCCAGCACACTCAATGTGTTTCTCTTTTTGATATTTTGTGACATTCTAAGCCACTGAAAGTGAGCTGTCTTTGGTTCATTCATATGTAGCTACCTTCCACTTTTGCTCAACCTCTGCCCTCTTTCTTTTTTCCCAAATATAACTGTTCTCAGTTTTAACCTTATTGATTAAATTTTTAAATTTTGGTATATGTGGAATTATACTGTCTTGCTTTGTGCTTCTTTCATTGGCATTGTCACAGCATGATTCACCTATATACCTATCATTTACACATACCTATCATTTGTTAATTTTCTATATAAATAACATGATTAAACAACTTTTTACTGATGGACATTTGAGTTAATCCTAGCTAAAGACTATTATGAATTATGCTGAGGTGAATATTGCCACTGTATCTTAGTGTATCTATGCAGGTATTTCTTTTGAGTACAGTATGTACTTAATAACACTTTAAAATTTAGTAATATGTCAAACTGTGTTCAAAGTTAATGCAAACTATATTTTAAAAAATATTATTTATGTATTTTGATACAGGATCTTGCTACACAGCTCATACTCATAGTGATCCTCCTGTTTCAGCCTCCCCAGCATTGGGATTACAGATATGTACTACCATGCCCAGTTCTGGGTCCGGCATGACACCCAGGTTCCTGGGCTCACACAGCCTGTGGTTCTGGGAATTCAACTCAGGTCCTTGTGCTTGCCAGGCAGGCACTTAGACCACTGAGCTAACCCCCCAGCCCATAAACTATAATTTTGTAATCCATCTATGAGATTATGCTGCTTCTAATAGCCAACACTAGTCACCTGGAAATGGGTAGTGGATTCTTCAGTTTTAATTTTCTTATGCTTAGTAGCTAAGCCACTTTTTGTATAGTGCATATTGAAATCTTGGAGTGATTTCTCTATTGAATTGACCTTTCACTTGTTGACTTGGAGGAAAGACCACAGGAAAAAGACCCTGGCAAGATATAACCTTCAAAGGCATATCCTCTAGAGGGTATGACTTGAATATTCCTAAATGTAAAATATTTGATCATGATAAATAACGTGACTCGTAAATATTTTTTCCACATGTTGACATGTTGAGTTTGTCTTTTTGCATTCTAATAAAAGTGTATTTCTATTTTTCTGGAAAATCTGTTTAGTTCTTTCCAAATGTATTTATTCAATCTTTGGTAGACTTTGAATTTCTTCTTCATTCTTAAATTCATTCCTGCTATTTCCCTAAACATGTAAGAGCATTAGCGTTTTATATCACACTACCTAAGTGAATTCTGGTCCCTTCTTGCTCTTGCTCTCCTATAATCGCGTCGCGTGCTTGCATGTAACCATCAGGAAGTGCAGCTGGGGCTCAGCCCTGGCTGAGGGTGTTTCCCTGAGAAGTTACCTGTTTCGCTTGTTTGTCTTCCTATCAAAAGCTATATATGATAACAATCATAGGTGATCTTGACCTTGTTTCTTATGAATGATGCGCCAATTAAATCCTAACTGTCATCTTCACTAGAATAGAAACTCCTGGAAAGCTGACTGGATCGTCAGAATACCGCACTCACCAGTGGGTTAGGCCACAAATGCTCCCAGCTGAACACAGTGTTGGGAGGTGGGGCCCCGCTGCAAGAGGAACGTCGTGGGGCTGCCTCTGAAGGGCACGTCTCTTGCGGGGTCTTTTCCTGCAAACAGCTGCACTCCGCTGTGTCCTTCCACTTGGTGCTCCGACCTGGGAGCCAGATGACTGTGGACTGAAGTCCCTGAAACGGAGTCGGAGAGAACTTTCCATCCGTAAGCTGTGGATAGCAGGCGTTTTGTTCCTGCAGTGGGAACTTTGAACAATGCTGACGGTATGATGCATGGGAGTACTTAACTTGTTAAAATTAAAGGAGACTCTGATACGTTTAAATAAGAAAACAGCATGGTCATCTCTGATGCTAAAGAAAAAGAGGGGGATTAGGTGAGAGACACAGAAAGGCACAGAGAGAGAGAGAGAGAGAGAGAGAGAGAGAGAGAGAGAGAGGACAGGAACAAGAGAAAGAAGCACAATAAGTGAGACAATGTTTCCAACAGTCTGAAAGACAAAGAGAACCAGCAAGATAGAGGGGGATATGCGGAGGGGAAGACAGAGGAGGTAAAGGGAGCACGAGAGAGGTGAGAGAACAGAAAAGACGAGGAAAGGGAAAGGAAGGAAAGAGGTAGGACAAACAGTTGGAAGTAGGGGGAAGTCAGGGTATTATTGCAGGCATCTTGGTTAGTGTTAACTTTGACAGGTACAGTAATGGTGGTGGAAAAGAAAGAAACTGGTTTTACAGAGACAAAGAATGGTTACCATTAACATCAAGATAAGTAGAAAATAAAAAGAATATAAAATAGGACCAATGACTCATTTTGAGAGAGATTCTTTTAGTCACTGTTTGTAGAAATATAAATCATCCACTTCTACTGGTAGGAAATTTGGAAAAGTAGATAAGAAACTATGAATACAAAAATGACTGGAATACCTTTCGTGGGCAATTTTTTTTTTTGTATTTTAGGGAAAGGTCTACATGGTGTTCAGGGTCTCACTACTAGATAGGACTCCTAGTGATCTGCTTGTTTACAGCCTCCCAAGAGCTGGGATTACAGGCGCGTGCCACCACGCCCAGTCCAATTGCCGTCTCAGCGCGCCCCAGGGGCAGAGCCAGCACGGCAGGCCTGGGATCGAACCCCCGGCCTTCTGGTTCGTGTGACATGACAGTGTTTTTCTCCTAACTTCTATGCTTACTTAAAGAATGACACCTCCTTTATTTTTTCCATATATTTTAACATTTCCTAATTTTCTGTTTTCAAACATTATAGCTTACTATTCCACATTTGCATTTTTATGCTTTTTTTTTTTTTTCAGAACTGGGGATTGAACTCAGGCCCTTGCCCTTGCCAGACAAGCACTTATTCTACTAAACTAGCTACCCAGCCCCTGCATTTTTATGTTTTAAAGCATAATTTCTAATGTTTTAAAAGTATTTTTTTAACATATGTCTTTTTTGGGCATTTTGTTGATAGATCTTAAATCAGCTCATCTCCTGAGCTCTAGATCCCAGATGCTCGTGGTCTACTTGGATTAATCTCTCAATTATCTGTAGACTCTGCAAAGATATTTTCATTCTGATCCCTCCTCAGACATGCTCTTATTCCTGTATCTATTTTCTTTGTGGATGGTAATACCATGAGACCCACTTCAAATCCAGGAAGCATGCTTGTCTCCACTTTTGAGTAGATGACAAAGGATATACAGTTGCCAGGAGGTAGACAAGATGTCTTCTGTTCATGAAGTAGAATTCTATACCCCAAAGAGCAAAAGAGTGCCATTATTTATTTATTAGTATTGGCTAAAATAGTATGATGAAGATTCAAAACTGAGAATGACATGAATTACAGAAAAAAGAATGCTAAAGTTTTATGAATTTAAGTGTAAACCTTAAATATATGGCCTAAATTACTTTCAGTGTACTTTTTAGTTTTTTGTTTTATTGTATCAGTACATGTTTGCAATACATAAATTTTACAGTCACCCTGGGGAGTCAGTATATAACACAGCTATTTCATTTTTTAAATCACATTTTCTCCCCTCCCTCCTTCCTCCTACAGTTGCCCCTTCTCCCATGTATGTTCTTGATAATATTATTAATATTAATTTGTGTTTATGGCAAAGAAGGTCCACACTCACTGAGGCCACTGGAATCTTGTGCCAAGCACACGCTGACTGTACCTGTTTCCTTCTCCCCTCCTCCTTGGTGCTTTGGGTCACTTCCCAACTGCAGGAAAGCCATCTTCTTGTTTCCTCCTCTCGTTCCTTTGATTTTCTCTTACTTTATGCTTTGCCTTACTTAAATGAGAGATGCTATATGGTACTTAAGATTATGTGTCTCATTTATTTCACTTGACGTTAGTTTCCTACAAAAATCTCAATCAATCAATCTTTCTTTTCTTCTTTTTTTCTCTCTTTCTTGTATTTGGTATGGGGTCTCACTATGCAGCTTGGAGTCATAGTAATCCTCCTGTTTTCAGATTCCTTAGTGCTGGGATTACAGGTGTGTTCCACCATGCCCATCTCAGTGAGCAGCTCAGGGTTCCCAGGGGGAAGGCTGGCACAGCATGTGGTGCTGGGGATTGAACCCTGTTCCCTGCACTTGTCTAACCAGACACTCAGTCCACTGAGCTATCTCAGCAGCCTTTGGAATTTCTAATTTTAGTTCTTTGAGGAATTTACACATTGATCTCCATAATGGTTTTAATAGTTTACATTCCTACCAATAGTGTAGGAGGGACCACAGCCATGTCAGAATTGAATTCATGATGATTGCTAGCCTTTCTGTAGAAAGACAAAATGTTAATGTTGTTTTAATTTGCATTGCTCTAATAGCCAGAGGTGTTGAATTTTTTTCTTATATTCATCGGCCATTTTTACTTTTCCTGTTCCTTTGCCCATTTCTTGCTTGGGTCATTCATTTGAGGTGGTCTAATTTTTTTGAGTTCTTTATATAGTCTAGATATTAGTCTTATGTCTGAGAAGTAGCTAGCAAGTTTTTTTGTGGGTTGTCTCTTCACTCTACTGATTGATTCTTTTGCTGTATAGAAGCTTTTAGTCTGATATAATTTCTCTTGTTAATTCTTGATAATATTTCTTGTTCTGTTTAGAAAATGCTTTCATACACTGAGAGTTTCAAATGTTTCAACATTTTCCCTGATATTTCTTCTAACCTTCAATATAAAGCCCAAAAGCTGTAGTATGAGAACCAAGACCCTTTGTCTTCTGCTTGGTGTGGCCTGCTGTGGCCTCACCCCTGTACACAACTATCCTTGCATTGTAGTCCAAAATAACAATGTCTTTTCTGATGTCTGTATACTCTACTATTCCTAAGCAAATGGTCATTTAAGTCATCCCCAGTAATTGGTTCTTTTAGAAAAATGTCTAAAACATCTAATCATGTGCCTAGCACTATTCAGACTGAAGTCCCAAAGAAAGAAAAATAAAAGTTCCTGCTTTCAAGGAATTTACTATTGAATTGTGGAGACAGACACAGGAGGCATGTATATCAATAGGACATAGGTAGATTTTATAGTTTGGATCTAGGCATACTCAGAGAGCTGCATGTGCTCATAGGCAGGGGCTTGGGGAGGTGGGTGGAGCAGGGGTGTGTGATTCTGAGGACTCCACCATTTGGAGCCTTAAGAGCACAAGGGTGAAAAACCTTTGGTTTGAGAAGAAAGCCCCAGAGCATCATGTGTCAGAACGGCAGCAACCTAGAGAATTTGTTCCGTGGGATTGGGTTTGTAGTGATTAGCAATCCAGACATTTGACCTTTCTAGCCAAGAGAAAGGGAAGCATGGCTACTGCTCCAGCTGGTAGCAGACCTTGGAATCATTCAGTGGCCCTGGATTTAAGTGCATGCAAAATTCAAGAGGTATGGGGTCAGGAAGGTTTACACTCAGAGTTTAGAAGAAGACCTGGGAGTCCTGTCAATGAGCTACTGAAAGGGCAGTGTGTAAAGCTCTGACTGTGAAGTCAAAGGTACAGTGCAGATGCAAGAAGGTTGGAAATGTCAAGAACTGGAACATTTGAGAAAATTGCAAGGAGTGAGCAAGGATGACCCAAGAGAGCAGCCATAAAAGCTACAATCATTGACAGTGCCACAGAGGAAGAGCTGCCTACGCCCCTTGAAATTCACGTCTTGTTTCAGATTGCACTGGACTTTGGATGTGAAACTACAGGACTTAGTGTTTTCCCTGCTGGGTTTTGGTCTTGCTTTCATCTCACTCTTCCTTGTCCTTCTGTTTCTACCTTTTGGAATGGCAAAGTTTATCTTGTGCCATTACATACTGGGAATGCTTAACTTTCTTCTCATTTTTATAGGGAATCATAGCTAAAAGTTTGTCTTAACTCTCAAAGGAGACTTTAGACTTAGACTTTTTAGCAATGATGAAACTGTTAGGATCTTAGCAACTCTTAACAGATGGACTAATTGGCTTTTGTGTAAATGAGTGCCCCCAAACTTTTTGGAGGTGGGTGAAATACTGTGATCACAACTAGATGTGCTCCCTAAATCTCATGTGTGTATAGATGAGGCTCTTAAGAGGTGCCTGGCTCATGAGTATGTGATACTGAGATTAAGGGCTAGTGGTACTGGATTATGCTACCAACTGCTTTAGCACTGTTCTGGGTGTGGCTAAATGGTTTTGGTGAAGACAGATGCCCCATCCTGATTCAGATGGCATGAACCAATAGGCTTGTAGCTTGAGTAGAATTAAAGGGTAAGAGCAGCTGGGGCTTGCCCTGCCATGGACTACTTCTCTTCTCCTCTGCCTCTACCATATAACTCTGCCTTGGAGCCAGTTGGCTATGGACTCTGCAAACTGTGAGCTAAATAAAATTTCCCTCCTTCTACTTGTAAGTATTGAGTATTTTGTCCTATCAACAACAAAAGTAAGAGAGTAAAGATATATCACAAATGCTAACCTTGCAATTCAGATTTTTGTAAGACATCTTAAATGGGATGAACAAGTAAAAGCAGCCTATTAATTTTTCCAAATTTTAAGGCCAGAAAGTACTTTCCTATGTTCCACAGAACTTTTCCTTTTTGCTGTTAAGTATGGATTTCTTTTTCTTTTCTTTAGATGTATTTGGCACAGCATCTACAGGGTCTCACTACACAGAGTGGACTCATAGTGATCCTTTTGTTTTCATCCTCCCAAGTACTGGGATTACAGGCATGCACCACCACGCCCAGTCTCAGTCCCCATCTCAGCGCAGGGATTGAACCCCACTTGCTGTACTCTGCTTAAGCGGTGCTTGAGTCCACTGAGCTACCTAGCTGGCCCTAATTGTGGATTTCTTAACTGGGGAGTAGTTAATGAAATTCTAAATCGGCACCACAGTTCAAAGTGAGCAGCTGTGGGAAAATGTGATGGTTTGGGCCCACACAGAACCTGTGGAAGAGGAGCTCCCGGTGGGCCTCGGTTTTCAGTTCTGAAAAGTCCTAGAAGTGTGTTTGACATACCCATAAAATTGAGCAGTGTGAAACACCATCAGCAGGAGACCACACAGAGAAAGAACAAGCAAGAGTTCTGTTGGGGACTTATGTTTTATTCATAATGTAGCATAAGCATCATTCTTTCAGAAATTTAAGGTGATTTTTGTCTGAGATAGACAAGCTCTAGAATATCTGTCCAGTAGAAACTGAGACATTGTTATTTGTTAAAAATAGGAAGCATAAGGGCTGGCCTGACAGCTCAGTGGACTGAAGCGCCTGCTTAGGCGCAGCACAGGGATCACACCCTGGTCTCTGTGTCTGCCTACGCAGGCATTTAGTTGACTGAGATATCTGGCCAGCCCTCTACTGTTGTTCTTGTGGGTGGCATAGTGAGATGATGATTTCTGATTCAGTCTTTCAGCAATAATTCAATTTTTTCAAGTTAGATCTTCAGGTCAAACCAAATACCTCTTTTGCTTCCTCAGACTGTCCAGGTGTTGCTATTCTATCCCTCTCCATTGTCACTCCGGGAGTCACACATGCACTCTCCACACTGCTTATTGACACATGAGTTTGATTTTCCACCTCACGTGTGTCCACGTTCATGCCTTTCTACAGGCATTCAACAGGGAGCACCTAAAAATGAGGCTTTAGCTGAACCTGAGAATCCTGTCACTGTGCAGAGTCTTGGATTCACATTTCTTTTTTATACTAGTAGCGAAGAATTTTTCTTCCCTTTAAGTCCACGTGTATATTTCATCTTATTGTTTCTTCTCTAGTTTTCCAATCCTGCGGGCTCAGCCCATGACCTTGTGCATACCCAGCGACCAGAGCCGCCAGACTCACATCCCAGCTCCGGCTTCCTGTGCCAATAGCCAAAGGGGCTCTTCCTTTGTCCAGTAGGACAGCCTGTGAAAATGGGACTGAAAAAAGACAACTTTCTGTTTACCTTTATCTTATTTCTTAATACCCATCCTCTCTCTCATTCTTCACTTTGTTTATTTTGCTTTGTCCTCCTGCTAAAATAACCTCAAATTTTCAGTTTCTGTCCTAAATGAAAATTTAGATGTATGTAGACCTTCATTTTTTCTCATCCACTAGTTAGTCCACTGATTTCACATGGCCACGCACCTGTCGTACCACTTTTTACACTTTATTTCAAAACCATATACATAAAACACAGGGTGAGAAGGCATAACACTTCCTAGTTGAAAGAAATACAATTAATGTTTGGTAAATTTGAATGTATCATTGTGAAGTGGTGTGGGTTGTTATATCAATAAATAATAGAAATGTCCACAATAAAGACTTAGGACATGGAAGTTTCTTGCTGCCTTTCTTTACTGGTTCATTATTTGCCATTCTTTGCAATTAAGCAATTGTTTCCAATTGGCTCTAAATTTCAGCAGTTTTTGGACAAACTTCCATAAACAGAAACTGAGACACTTAAAAATAAAGCACCATAATTCAGAAACGAGAAGCTCGAAGGAGATGTTTTCGTGGCAGCAGTGACAGGATTGCTGTTTCTGGAACCTGCAAGGGTGTCTGAACGCGATTTCCTCTTTCGGAAGCCGCAGCAAGCGTCTGCAGGCTCTTAGTGCGCCTCGCCGACAGGTGGCAGCGCACCACCGCTCTCCTCGGAGCTTCGCCCTGCCGAGGTGAGGTTCCCGCGTCTTCCGCCTCTAGCGGGCTCTCGCAGGCAGTGTTAAACAACGCTGACATTGCCACGGGACTACAGCGAAATTACGATGTGTGGCTTTTTTTTTTTTTTTTTTTTCTTGGCTCACTAGCAGCATTATAGGATTTACTGTATAAAAAGATTTGATTGGAATAGCCATAAGATATTTTAGAAATAATGACAATACATAAGTGCTTCACGTTTAAGATTTTTTTGTTTGTTTCTGTGACATTAGGTTGGTTTTCTACCACCACCTATTAAAAAGAGAAAAAAAAAATAGAAATGACACAGAATTTCAGTAAACAAAATGATAGGAATTCAACAGTGGTTGTTATATTTCAAAGATAGCTTGGTATTCGACTCTCTTTGGGACTCTAGTCTGCCTAGAATGTTGATTGCTTCATTTTATAGTTTTTCAAGCAGTAATTTATTTTTAGGGCTAAGGAGTTAATGTGGGAAACAATTGTGATTTTGTTCTTATAGCTAACACTATATTTATTCACTAGATTTCTTCAAGAAGCAAATAATAAACATGCCTAAACACAGACGAACAGAATGAAAATATACATAGATATATTCCTACATCGTTAGTTTCATAATGAAAGCAGCTAAAAAAATTGAAAAGAAATTCTACTTCAAATTCTAACTGTTCCAAAATCTTAAATGAATGCTCCTTGAGGCAAAAATTCTCTTTTAAAAGTATAATCTGGCAAGAATTTGCTTAATAGTCAATTATCATAAACAAAAATCCAGATTTCTTAATTAAAATACAAAATATTGGCTCACCCACTTACTCTGAAGTAAATTCTGTGCGAAAGAGACTGCAATTACGGCGGCGCCTCTAGTGCCTCTGATGGGCACAGCGGTCAGTCTGAAGAAAACTTTCTAGAGCTCTGCAAAGCGTGGCAAAGAGCTGTAGGTCACTATTTCCTTAGCTAGAGTGAGACATTGGCGTTACAAAACATAAGTTTAGGGATTTTTGCTTTGATTTTGCTTTAAATATTATAAGACTTTCATTTTTCCTCTCATAAATGTGGGAGGAGTTAAACGCACTTATAATGATCACAGCGTTGAACTTGAGTGTTATATCTGTGACCACTACTATGTATAGAAGCTACAAAATGGCTATAATTGGCAAGGAGACAGAAAACCTGTTTAATGACATGTGCATAACAATTTTAATTTTAAATCAACTTTTAAACAAGGGTGTTATGTAACTGAATGATAGCTATTTTTAACTGGTGAACCAAAATAAATTTTATAATTAATTTTATGAAAATAAATAAAATATGCATGCACTTTTGAGTTATTTGTGTTAGTAGCAGCAGAAGTTTTTTGAATGACACTTTTACTTAAAGTCCTTTACCACGTAGTCTCACCAAAACTTCTAGACTAGTTCGAATTTTATCTTTCTTCTATTTACTTGTCTCTCCCATTTAAAGAAACTGGAATCATAGCCAGATTTTCTCTGGTTTGTCAGTGAAGCAGAAAACATCAAAGTTACGGAGGGGCTCTACAGTTTGGACTAACCAATCCTAAAACTACTTCTTGTGAAATTTCTCAGAGTAAAAGTGCAGTACATATAATTTGAAAAGAATGAAATTAAATCTTTTCCTTCCAGAACTTCCATGCAGAAACACATTGTCACACTTTTGGAGATGAATTTGTTCCTGCTTATCTGGTGTATTTGACAAAGTGCTGGCTAATGTTGTGGGCCATGCTGGCCTAAGTAAACATTCTTTGGAGATAGTGTTTTGCTTAATAGCTAATAGGTTTGTTTAGCTCACAACTAAGTGCTTATATTTTCTAGGCTAATTAACTAATGTTCATTGTGTCACAGGTCTACATGCCAAGCAGAGGACTCAGTGTGGAGTTATAATAGTGCAGGAGAAGAAAGTTATGTCTTCAGGTAGTAGTGTAACTTAATAATAGCTGGCATCTATTATTAATATGTTCCAAGCCTCAAGCTAGCTAAGTCTTTGTCTGCTTTTGGTGCTGGAGGCTAAACCTTAGGCCTTATATTAAACATAAATGCCACAGCTGAGCTATACTCTTAACCAGCATCATTTGATATCTATGAGTTCATTTAATCTTTAGAAATTCTACATGATAGAAACCATTATTGTCCTCATTTTACAGATCAGAAAACCGAGGCAGAGCATAGTTACACAGTTATAAAGAGTGGTATCAAGACTCAGACTCAATTGGCCTCCTGAGGGCAGGTTTAATCATCACATTATCTCCCCTCTTTAATTGTAGGCAGATGGAGTGATTTCTTCCCAAAGTGTGCTGGCTAAGCTTCAGGCTTAGGGCACTGTTTGCATACCAGCAGCCAGCTCCTCAGACAAATGAGTTGATGGTAGAATCTGTCTGGAAAATGTATTGCAGAGCCACATAGCATTTAAGTAGCTGAAAAGACAGGAGTGTGAAGACTGTAGGACAGTGAGCTCCAAGCTTGTACCTTCTAGTGATTGGTTGTGTTTTTCCAAGTGACTTTGATTTCTGTGAAATTGATGATTTATACTTCAGTTTGGTGGGAGATCATGCTCGTGTCTTTCCTGTTTTTTGGTTTGAGCCAAGCACCCACTGTAATCTGCAGGTTCATTTTATTTTATTTTTTGCCGTACTGGGGATTGAACTCAGGACCCTGAGCTTGCCAGACAAGCACTTATTCTACTGAGCTATCTCCCCGGGCCC